>JAECUM010036592.1:0-19143 GCA_016617855.1 Megalonaias nervosa | reverse complement strand
TTCTTGTTTGAAACTAACAGCGGTTATCACGTTCTTTGTAAATCAGCGCCAGTAACATTTGATCAACAACGAGATTTAACGAATCGTGCATATGATAATAAGAATCCCGACTGGAAAGTCGATCGACAAGCTGGTCTTCATAGCATTAAGTTACATAACACGCGATCTTACAAACCGGGTAAACAAACGTTATGCAAAAAATTAATTTCACACAATCATGAGAGACAACATCTCTACGCTTCTATGTTGCTAGTCTGTCCAACCTGTATTCAACCTGATCGCGTTGAGAATGTCGCCGAAGTTCATACTAGCAAACCTAATCGCGTTGCATCCAATGATATCTGCGATGAAATTCCTCCCGCAGACATCGCTAAGATATCTAAGGTACTTACTGGCAAACCTGATCAGCTCGTCGACGTTATTAGTGTTACCGGAAATAGATTTACTATATCGAGAGAACCAGGTCACATGTGTAATATCTGTGAACGCAGGCACGGGTATGATGAGATACACGACTACGTTGAAGACAAATGCGATAATTGTCTCGTGTATATCAACGATAATTATTATTCTATCTGCTGCCCTAGATCGACTGGGAAACAATTACAACTGCCAATAACTGATGAAACACAAAACAAAAAAAGATATATAAAATATCTGATCGACGCGAGACGTAGATTTCGTTACCCCGGATATCTATTTACCAGAAACGCCGATTACACATACACGTCGTTACCGACACACGAATCAGGACCAGGTTGTAGAGTTATTCACGACGAAGATTATATCGACGGTTCTGCATGTGGAATGGGGAAATCCGAAGCGGCTTGGAAATCATTAAGAGATGATCAGTCCGTGCTAGCATTATCGTACAGAAAGACATTTACCGAGAAAATCAAATCCGATTATAATATCGAGAGTTACATGGATATTGATGGTTGTATTACTTTCAATCCTGGAGATAGACGTCGGGTTGTTGTGCAATGGGAATCTCTACATAGGGTTCGTGGAGTCCCAGACGTGATTATTGTAGACGAATGGCATGGCATCCCCAGACAACAATTTCATTCGGCCAAACACAGCAAAGAACGATGGAATAAATTCATGATATTAACGACGATATGCAAACGATTAATCGTTCTAGACGCAGATGCTAACTATGATGATCTAATATTATTCCGCGATAAGCTAATGGGCTCGTCTATGAAATTTATCATTAACGATTACAAACCCGATCATGGTAAGAAATTTCACATCGAACTTTCCCACGAGAATAATCTGAACTCGCTTCTAGAACGATTAAAATCTAACGATTCTAAAATCGCCGTGTTCACGCATAACAAACAACGGACCGATTACTCCGTTGAGGGTTTAGCTAAGTTCATTCAACATCTAGGATATCGTGTAAGATATTATCACGCCGATACAGACCCTGCTCAAAAGAAATCTGACTTCAGCGATATCAATCACGCGTTCGATGACATCGATGTTGTTATTAGCAACCATACTCTCGAAGCGGGAGTCAGTATAGTTGATGAACGATTCAAGAATATGTACGTGTTCTCAGAAGAACTAGGATCTGTTGAGGAGACCAAGCAGGCTATCCACAGATTTCAACAAAGTAAAGCCCATCGTACCATCAGTCTCAATGCTCATTACGTGGTGTTGTCTAAAAGCCCTAGAGATAAATCGCAAGTGCAAGTCTTAGCCAAACAGTTAGGAACGCCTTGGCTGACTCATGCGTACAACGATGCCACTCAAATCCCACATGCTTATTTACTCGTGGATTTAAAACCCACTACCCACGATTATTTGCGATTTCATATTCATCTGTTTCACCACCACTGGTGCCAAGACGGAGGGCCTGTCGTGTACACGTCCCCTTCGTCGACTTAACCACAACCACAATCACCAAAAAAAAAAAAAAAATCTATAACAACCTCGGTCACTTGGGGTCTGTCTCACAAAGCGTCAACATGACGTCCATTCAGGCTCATCTTCCCGTCAAATTGATTCGTGCCTTGTACGGTATCAGTCGCGAAAAAATCCACAAATACGTGCTCGTGTCTTAGAAGCTAGTCTCAAAGAAGTCTTACAATGGTTTACGGTGACAGCACGTCAATTACTGCAAGGCATCACTCTGATTCCACATCAAACCAAACGTTTTTTTTTTTGAGAGAGAAACAAAGTCGCCTTGACGAAGCTAGCCAATCCTCGCACTGACACTCAAACCAAAAAGCAAATCATTTTGAAACCTGGAGGAAGCGGTTCTCTAGGAGATGTCATCATTCCTTCCCTCTTAAAATGGGATCTTAATGCTCCCAAAGTCGTCCCCAAGACAAAAGCCACGCCCAAACGTACCCAGAAGAAAAAGAAAAAGAGCAATGGTGTCAAGACCAGGTCACAGCCTCAAAAAAAAAAAAAAAAAAAAAGTCCACAGAAAACAGCTTCTACCCGAAAGAGAGCGTCACCAAAAACTTCTCCTCCATCGGTGACACCCTCTTCCTCTTTAGCGGCAGTGGCCGCTGCTCACAAAGTACCTGCCCCCAAAATCAAAGTCCAAGGGAGAACGTGTGTGTTACAGGGTTTACTGGATTTGTCCAAGCAAGAACTGTCCCGATTTGGTCCGTTGCGAACTCCTCCAAGACGTGTGATACCTGTCATCAAGCTGATAGGACGTAAAGACAATCAGTGGCGACGCGTTCCAGTATAAAAAAGACCTGAGGCAAACGATAGGTTTAGTGTTTCTGTGCTGCTGAACGCCCAAAGATGTCCCCTCCAAGAAGTGCACACCGTTACCATCGTGTTCCTTCTTCGGTCCAAAAAGGAAAAGGAAAACGAGGACAGCCATAGCATCCTAAAAAGCGCTTAGCCAAACATCGACGTCACCTCCAGAAAAGACACACTCGTCCAAAGAAAAAGAGGAATCACCAAAGAGGAGGATTCTTTGGCGATTTTGGAAAACATATCGTCACCTTTATGACGAAGCGATAGTCCCCAGAAAAGGATAAAAGACCGTGTGACAAGTCATCGACGTTAGTGTATTTTTTGCTGTGTGCCACGGAACCAACGAACCAACCGAGAAAGATGTCATCCCAAAAAAGACATTCCTCTTCTACCCACAAAGGAAAGAAAAGGAAAGGACTGCCACATCGTTTAGCCAAACATTGGTACATGTTGTCCGTCCTGTCGAAAGGTCCTCCACCCCTGCGAAAAAAACTCATTCAAACTGCCTCCAAAGACGTCATCGATACCGTGTGCGAATGTTGTCTTAATGTCTTGAAAGGCACAATACCTTTGTCTAAACACCAGAAAGAATGCTTAGCCAAACATCGACACGTTCTTCGCCAAATGGTCCAAAAGAAAATACCCATTGGTCAAAAGAAAAAGATGTTGGTGCAACGCGGAGGAATTTTGCCCTTTTTGCCCATGTTGCTGAAAGGAGTAATGGGAACAATAGGAGGAACGTTGCTGAAAGGACTATTGGGAACGATGGGAAACATCCTGGAAGGATGAAGATAAAAAGGTCCAAGAAGATAAAAGGGATCTTTGGAGTCAAAAGATCTCAGATGCGATCCTTGAAATCCGATGGAAGGACGAAAACTGGCTTTAGTCCCTTACAAACGATGGATGGAATACCATCGTGGGCAAGAACAACGAACCCCGCATTTACCTCCCAATCCTCATTTGACCGAGATGTCCCAGTTACAACACCAATTACAATCATTGATGGATCGCAGCGATTTGTCAGAAACGGAAAAATCTCAACGGTATGGTCAATTGTTGCAACGACTGCAACTCTTTCACCAGAAAGCTTTAGACGAAACAGCTCTACTCACTCTGAAAGATTTTAAGGCCTTGATGAAAAGTTCACCAACACCACCACTACCACCTCCAGAGGTCAAGACAGATGCAGCCCGACGTTTGCCTGAGGAAGAAGAGGCAAGAGAAGTCTTTCAAACACCGTCAGCAGCTCCCATCCCTAGAAAGATTGCAGCGTCCTTGTTGACCCCGTCCCCTACACCCCAACGAGAAGAACTTAAAGCTTGGGTTAAAAAGATGATGTCCACTGCACCTTCGACAGAAGTGAGAAAAAAAAGAAGGGAAAGCAGAAGTGAAAAAAGAAAAGAAGACCAAAGTCTTTCCATTACTTCCACCACCACCAACACCACTACCTTCGACTTCTACTCCCATGGCACATCGGACACGTAAAGTCGTTTCTAAACAACACCCTCGTCCCATTCACAGTAGCATCAGCGAAGAGTGGATCACTTGTTAAAAATGGAGAAGGTGTTAGTCAGCATCTACTACCATCCATCCCATCCTGCAGGTTACGGAGGAGTTCAGAAATTGTATCGTGCTGCCAAAACTCGACTGAAAAGTGTTCGTTTACCTCAAGTGCAACGCTGGTTACAAGAACAAGCCATGCACACCTTACACAAGCCCATTCGACGATAATTTTTCAGAAGTCGCACCCAAGTGGAGGGCATTGATCATCAATGGCAAGCCGATTTAGCTGATGTCTCTCATTTGGCCACCTACAATCGTGGTTACAAATATTTGTTTTCTGTCATCGACGTCTTTTCCAAATTTGCTTGGGTCGTACCATTGACTTCCAAATCGAGCAGTGAGTTAGTGCGAGCCCTCAAACTGGTGTTGAAACAAAGCGGGCGTCAACCTCTTCGATGGCAAACTGACAACGGCACCGAATTTCTGAACCAAGCTTTCCAAAAAGAATTGAAGAACCATGACATACATTTTTTCACCACCAAAAAATCCTGAAACCAAAGTCAGCATCGTGGAACGTTTTCAACGCCCCTTGAAAGAATGCATATGGAAATATTTTACGCATCAACACACTCTCAAGTACATCGATGTCTTGCCACACCTCGTCCAATCGTACAACCAATCTTACCATCGGAGCATCGGACGTGCCCCCCAAGAAGTGACTGCTGACAACGAAGTGGCCGTCTTCGAGCGCCTGTTTGGTACGTCCCTGACAGTGACTGTCCCCAAGAAAGGTGGAGTGTTGTCAGCAGGAGATTGGGTGCGCATTGGCAAAACCAAACGCACTTTCGACAAAGGTTACTTACCCGACTGGACCACCGAATTGTTTCGTGTCACCGAACGTGTGCGTGGCCGTCATCCTCCCGTCTATAAATTGGAAGACATGAACAGGGAAGTGTTAAAAGGAACATTTTACTTGCCCGAGTTACAACCTGTGACCAAAAAAGAAGACGACGTGTACGAGATCGAAAGTTTTCTCGATCAAAGAACTCGTTAAGTGGGTAAAAAACGTGTCAAAGAAGTCAAAGTACGTTGGAAAGGATATCCTCCCAGTTTTGACTCTTGGATCGACGCTTCGCAACTCATTGACTATAAAAAGAAGTGACCATCATACCCTTCAACACAACCTCAGCTACCGCAGTGACACTTCTTCCCCTAGTTCTTCTCTGCAAGATCTACAAAAGCATCCCTTGTGGGTGTGGTCTGGAGAACGTGTGCCTAAAACGCAAATCGTCTTTTTCTGCCAAATCTTTGTGGTGTATTGTGTCATCTGTGCTGCCATTGCCAATTTGAGATTGCGACAAGGAGACAAACAATTGTGGACCATTTTACTTAGCAGTTGCATCGGTTTCCTTCTTCCCAATCCATCCGTGAAATACTCTTCTAACGGGAACAACAACAATGGGAGTCCTGCGTCCAACGTTAGTCCCCCTTCCAACAGTCCCCCTAACCATTCTCTTTTAGACACACCTCTGACTTCCAGCGACTCCTCGAACACTAGAACTCTGGAATTATGAACAACCAATTTTACTTAACGTTACCCAGTGACAGTTCCATGGAGGTGTTTCCCAATAACACTTTGTGTTATTACACGGCCAAATTACCTCAGGCCATCCAATTGGATCACCAAGCCCATTGGGAAGTGGCTTTAGTAGAAATGATTCACCCTACACAAATCAAAAACATCGTTGAAAATCAAAATACTTTTACGGAGAAGTTCATGACGAACAAGTGCAACAACACTTTGATGAACGCAGCAGTGTAGCTGACTCTATGAAATCACAAGACCCCAAAACTAAACGAACCACTTATCGTTTGAAAATTCCCCCAGGCAATTATTTTAGTGGTCAACATTTGGTGAACGCTATTGCTGACAGGTTCTATGCCATGTTTGGTAAAGTCTTGGAGAAAACCAGAAAAAGTGTCACGATCGAGTACCACAAAATAGCTCGTCGCCTAATGATGAAATTTTCAGAGGACAAAGTATTGGCCATTACATTTTGTGCTGAATTGTATGACATTTTGGGTGGAGACCCCAAGTTGATCAAGATTGCAAACAAAATATCAGCCGTGACCAGTAACTCGGATTTTGTGACATATTTTAGATTCCCTGTAGAAATGAACCAAGGATTGAATTTGATTTTTGTGTACTCCGATGTGGCGGAGTACAACGTGGTGGGACACACCTCCGTACCGTTACTGCGTGTCATTCCTTTCAAAGTGGATTCTGCCACGGCTGCTGACGAGGAAGGTGGAAACACCTATCACGTTCACCGCGAATTTGTACATCCTTACTATTTGCCCATCAGTAAGTCGTATTTCGACACTGTCAACATTACTATAAAAGGAGATCTGGGACAAAATATTCCATTCACCAAAGGGAAAGTCACAGTGAAACTCCATTTTCGAAAACGATTACTCTAACCTTTTGTCAGTCATGTATCCTGTGTACCAAGGAGTCGCTCGACAACGAGGAAATGGTTTAGGTGATATGCTCAAATCAGCCTTTCGTACAGTGGCTACCATTTTGAAACCGATGGTGACAAGGGGATTGCACGCCTTGAAAGATGCCGCCTTGACGCAAGGTAAAGAATTTCTCCAAAATGTCATCATTGACAAACAAAACCCCAAAGAAGCTTTCTTGAAAGCAGGCAAAAATATCTTCCTTCAAACGGGTAAAGACATTTTGGGCCGGCGATAAACTCCTATAAATGCCCTGGGCGATGCCGAGTCAAGCATTCCTGCTTCCCTGACGTCACAGCAAGGACAAGACAGAAAAAGACTACGAATACACCCCTTCAGAGGACTTCACACCCCTAGAGCTAGAAAGACTAAGAAAAGAAAAACCGTCCGAGACTTAGACGATTTTGATTATTAAATCAGAGAAAATGATGCACCGAGAGTCTTGCGCTTGTTCCAAGTCGCAACTGGATCTGTTTGCCATGCGACCCACCATGATGACGATGCAAGAATCCCAATGGGTAGAATTTCATCCCGTCTCCTCTTTGACGGATTCAGCTCCAATCGAGTTTGAAATCAAAGGACAACCCGAAGATTACATCGATCTGAATAGCAGTTACTTGTACCTGAAACTCATAGTGATCAAAATCGACAACACCAATAGGGTGCCGATGTCAGAGTAGCTTCCGTTAACAATTTCATGCATTCCTTGTTCAGCGAAGTGGATTTGTACTTGAATAACAAACTGGTTATCAGCAGCATGGATACTTACCCTTACAGAGCGTACCTGGAAAATATCTTGACGTACGATAAAGAGGCCAAGAACACTCATCTGGATGCTTGTGTGGTATGGAAACCTGACACCGCAGGTGAAGACACGTTTAACGACACAGCCCTGACGGCCGATGACGATCGTCACAATGTGGGTTTTAACGACCGTCGACAGAAAGTTCTGCAAGGTCGTAGTTTAGAACTGATGGATCGTTTGCATTTGGACATGTGGTTGCAAGACAAGTATTTGCTGAACACAGTGGATATTCGCCTGAGAACAATCGCAGCAGTGTCACTTTCCATTTGATGACTCATACCAATGAGTACAAAACCATCATCCAAGAAGCCAGACTTTACGTGCGCCGCGTAGAAGTGTTACCTAAAGTGGAAAACGACATCAGTCAAACATTGAGCAGATCGACCGCCAAGTATCCGATACGACGTGTGGAAGTGAAAACGTTCACCATTGCTGCTGGCCTCCGATCCAAGATCGAAGATCATCTGTTCCAAGGACAGTTACCCAAACGTTTAATCGTTGGCATCGTCAATAATGCAGCCCTCAACGGAACCCACGATCAAAACCCTTTCCAGTTTAAGCACTACAGAGTGTCCAAGATCGAAGTCAGTCGCAATGGCAAGACCTTGTGTACCAGACCCTTCGAACCTAACTTTGCCCAGAAGAATTACTTGAGATCGTACTTGTCCCTGTACGAAGCTACCGGACAACTAGGAACCAACACCAGTCACGGTATTTCGTACGAAGATTATGTAGGAGGTTACACTTTGTGGGCCTTTGATTTCTCTCCAGACCAGCAACGAGGGACATTTCCACCCTATAAAATCCGGTCAACTGCGTGTGGAACTTCAGTTTGCAGAAGCTCTCACCGAGATGGTCAACGTCATCTTGTATGCCGAATTCGACAATACCATCGAAATCAACAGTTTGAGAGAAGTCATTCTAGACTATTAGAAACAATGGAAGACTCCTATCCCTCACTGAACGGTAGAGAATCTTTGGAAATGGAATGGGATGATAGCGTGAAAACAGAACCCCAAGACCAAGACAAAGAGGACGAGGTAGTAGTCAAGTCCAGATGGCCAGAACAAGAACAACATTTAGTGTCCTGTTTTGCTAAACACCTGGCGGATAATATTACGGAATTGAGTAAGAGAGACTGCTATGGATGTCAAAACGATCATCCCAGTCAAATTCAACAGGATAAATGTTTGATGATGAGTCAAGAAGAAAAATTGGACTAATATCTGGACGAAGCTTGGAGTCTCATCTCGGAAGAAGTAGTTTTGCATGAGTGGTATAAAGGCTTGCGTGATCATTCCTGCCTTCCATTGACTACTCTGGAGATCTATCGCATCGAAGCTCTCTTGGCCCAGAGTTGGGAGACGAAGCGAAGAAACGGCTACTTGACAGAGCGTTTCAAACAAAAAGTCAGAATTGAATTGATGACTTATCATTACCTGTGGAAAAAAACAACAAAACAAAAAATGGATACCTGGGAACTTTATTGCCTTTTGAACAATAGTTCGTATACTGCTTCTTGGAATCCTGCCGTGTGCGCTAAAGACCAAGACCATCAAGCTTATGTCATCAACACGGACGACAGTCATCTCCCAGGAACTCACTGGGTTACCGTCTACTTCCTTCAAGAGGATTGTGTGGAGTATTTTGATTCGTATGGATTACCCCCTTTGGAAGACGATATCATCGACTTTATTGGAAGAAATACCCAGACGACACAATACAATAATGTGAAATTACAAGGCACAGATTCCATGGTGTGTGGACAATATTGCGTGTATTTTCTTCATCATCGCAGTCTTGGATATCCTTTAGAACATTTAGTGACTTATTTTGATCGTCACTCTTCTAGAAACGATGAGAAAGTAGATCGATGGTTTTCTGACCATTATGGCTATCTTTTGTCTTTAGCTAGGAAACGTAGTGTACATCAATGGCCTCATGACTTCCATCAATGGAAATCTCACATGATTTCACAACGTTGTCAACCTTGTCAAAAATAATTTGTTTGATGTTATTGTTACTTGTTAATTGTTAGTAGTTGATTGTTTGTTTGAATAAAAAATGTTGTGTTTTGAAAAAATGTGTTTTTGTTTTCAAAAAAAGAATGTGATTATATGCTCTTTGACTTTCTCTCTATCCCTCATCATGACATTCGCTATCATAGCGTTCCGACACTAAAACCAAGTCGGGATGTTTTCCATCGCGTCCGCGTTTGAACCATATAAAGCGGCATGGCTTCCAGTCTGGCCATCCATTGTTGACTCGTCAACCTGTGAAGATGCCTTCCAGACTAGCCAAGCTGAACGAAGCTTACGTCAATTTACATCGTGTCAGGCTAAACCTGATACCGAAGCCTGAAGCGATAGAGAATGTCAGGATGTTAGCAATAGCCCAAGACCTGATAGAAGAGGTCTTCAGAAAGGAAATCAAGAAAGAACAAGAAGAATGGACAGAAGCAGAGAGAACAGCAACAACAACAGCAGCAACAACAGCAGCAGCAGCAACAAGAACCAGACAGAGGTTTTGTCGACTGCCGTGTGGACACCAAAGAGTTCTCCTTCTCTTTCCGCAGAAGCAGGCCGTATCGTATAGGAAAGCCTGCTGCCAGACGGGGACGCAATCTTAGACATTAAAAAAACAAAACAAAAACGTTTGCCATCACTCCCCGTCAACAAAAACAGCCCTTTTCAGGGCTACTCCAATACTCTCGAAAAGACATACTAATTCAATTGCCTAAAGAAAGTTGTTTGTTTGTGTCTTTAAAAATAGAAATGTGTCTATAAGCACTTACTTTCTCTGTCTTGTCAGATAATGTATGTCTGTGCTTGTAAGTAGAAAAAGTCAACGTGAGTGTTTCTTTTAGGTCCGCACGTTTTCTTCTCTTCCCGTCTGTGTGAATAGTAGGTATGTCTATGTTTTATGCATTCGCGTACGTTGGTGTGGATAGTCTATGTGTCTGTTTAATGCATTCGCATTCGTTGGTGTGGATAGTAGATATGGGTGTGTTTTATGCGTTCTCGTTTGTTGGTGTGGATAGTGTATATGTGTCTGTTTTATGCATTCGCGTACGTTGGTGTGGATAGTAGATATGTGTTTGCTTTATGCATTCTCATTTGTTGGTTTAGATAGTCTATGTCGTGTTTTATGCGCTCGCCCAGCGTTTGTGCGGATAGTAGATAATGTGGTGTTTTATGCGTTCGCCTAGCATTTCTGTGGATAGTAGATATGGTGTGTTTTGTATGCGCTCGTGTACGTTGGTGTGGATAGTAGATACGGTGTGTGTTTTCTATGCGTTCGCGTATGTTGGTGTGGATAGTAGATATGGTCTGTGCTTTTCTTCTCTTCCCGTCTGTGTGGATAGTAGGTATGTGTCTGTTTTATGCATTCGCGTTCGTTGGTGTGGATAGTATAGTGTGTTTTATGCATTCGCATCCATTGGTGTGGATAATAGATATGGTGTGTATTTTGTATGCGTTTGCGTACGTTGGTGTGGATAGTAGATATGGCCTGTGCTTTTCTTCTCTTCCCGTCTGTGTGGATAGTAGGTATGTGTATGTTTTATGCATTCTCATTCGATGGTGTGGATAGTCTATGTGGTGTTTTATGCGTTCGCCTAGTGTTTGTGCAGATAGTAGATAATGTGGTGTTTTATGCGTTCGCCTAGCGTTTGTGTGGATAATAGATATGGTGTGTTTTGTATGCGTTCGCGTACGTTGGTGTGGATAGTAGATATGGTGTGTGTTTTGTATGCTTTCGCGTATGTTGGTGTGGATAGTAGATATGGTCTGTGCTTTTCTTCTCTTCCCGTCTGTGTGGATAGTAGGTATGTGTCTGTTTTATGCATTCCCATGTTAAATTCCCATTGACGCTATATCACCCCAGGGTGTGCGTTTGACGCTATACAAAATTCTTATTGTCCCTATATCGTCCCAGGGTGTGCTTTTGACGCTATAAATCTTGACGCTATACAGGCCCACCCATGTTAAAATCCCATGTCAAATTCCCATTGACGCTATACAGACCCAGGGTGTACCATCTGACACTATACAGGCCCACCCATGTTAAAATTCCCATGTTAAATTCCCATTGACGCTATACAGGCCCAGGGTGTGCTTTTGATGTTATACAAAATTCCCATTGTCCGTAGATCGTCCCAGGGTGTGCTTTTGACGCTATAAATCTTGACGCTATATTCGATATTAGGGTCCCGTAATGTATTTTCCCATTGTCCCTATATGGTCCCAGGGTGTGCTTTTGTCCGTAGAAATCTTGTCCGTAGACAGGCCCAGGGGGTCTTGTAATGCTAATTCCTATTGTCCGTAGATCGTCCCAGGGTGATATTTTGTCCGTAGAAATCTTGTCCGTAGGGTACAAAGTAGGGTCCCGTAATTCCAATTCCCATTGTCCGTAGAGTATCCCATTACACTACTCGAATGCAAATGGAGAAAGAAGAAAAGGAAATGTAATTTTGATTAAAAGAATTAGAAATGATATGCGGAAAGCACTGTTCTCCTTTACACACAAGTTCGGAATTTCATGTGACCAGAAATATCATGTTAATAAACCCTTTTAATAAAGGGAAGTAGATCAATATTTTCCATATTTAGAGAAAATTGCTGAAAATGTGCAATTACCAAGAGAGCTTTGGACCTATTCTGACAAAGTGTACTTATTGGCAAAACTTTTAAAGCCTACACTTCACTCTCGGTACAACATGTTGATAATTATGATGTGCTTCAGGAATGTATGTTAAAGAGGTAAGAGTTGGTACCTAAGGCATATCGACGAATGTTTAGGAATTGTAGAAAAAAGCGGATGAAGCCATGTTGAGTTTGCATGGGAAAAGGAACAGCCAGTTTATATGTGGTGCACAGCCAAGAAGGTTGATAAAGATTATTATTATTAACATCGGACAACTCACTGATTAAAGGGATCAAGAATTGCGTCCTTAGCGATGTCACGGCCTACCTTAATGAGAAAAAGTCGAAACTTTAGAAAATGCTGAAAATACAGCTGTTGACTATTTGACTCAAAGGGTTTTATTTGTAAATAAGTCTTACTGTCAACAGGTGCTTGGTAAAATGAAAACCATTTCAGTGTCATTCCATTTCTTGCAAGTTTCATTCTGACACAACTTCTGGTAAGTTTGATCAGACGTCCTTATCTCTTCCTACGTACAATTACTGAAGAAGTAAGGGCGCGTTATTTCGGATTGCTACCGGTTGAAAATAAGCAACATAATAAACACAGGGCTGTTCCAAGTGATCTTATTTTTAAGAGGTCAAAGGTACGGTCGTGTATTGAAAGCAATACACTTGTGGAGTCAAGCAAACCTCAGTCTGATTTTTTTATGGAGAAGTATTAACCATTTATGTCAAAAGGTTTCGTTTCACTTCTTGGTGATTTGGTCAAGCCTATCCCTATTAAACTATTAAGAGACACAGGATATCCTCAAAATCATTGATTATCATGTCCTTTGTCTGAGAAGTCTTCTAGTGAAAGAGTTCTTATTCAGGGAGTAGAGTGCGGTTTTATGTTAATTTGTCATCAGCCTGTCTCAGGACCCGTGATGTAGGAGAGGCACCTTCTGTGTCAGGTCAGGATATTCATTTATTACTGGGCAATGATCTAAGTTGGAAATGCAACTCAGTGGCAACCACTGGTTCTTCTCATCTGGACATTTAGCCACTTCAAGTATGCCCAATGTTTCCCAGGGGGACTGCAACATTTGCTGGTGGGACTCCAATTTTTCCCAAAACTGAAGTCCTGGACTCCTAGTTTTAAAATCCTAGTGAGATCTGTTTTATCCCAAACATCACATATGAACAGTTTCTCTCCAGTATGTACAGGTGTATGGTCACTCCTTTAAATGTCCATTCTGACTCAACAGTTACTCACAAACTTCACATTTAAATGGCTCATCTCCAGTATGTGTCATCATGTGCCTCTTCATCAACACTAAATGTATTTTATGTAAAAACTTGACATCTGAATGGTTTCTCTCCAGTAGGTGCTATCATGTGCATCTTTAAATTACCACTATATCTAAATACTTTATCACAAACTTCACACTTGAATGGTTTCTCCCCAGTATGTATCCTCATGTGCCGCTTCAAATATACATTCTGACTAAACATTGTATCGCAAACTTCACATTTGAATGGTTTCTCTCCACTATGTATCCTCAAATGTTGCTTTAGATTTCCATTCTGAGTAAACATTTTATCACAAACGTTACACTTGAATGGTTTCTCTCCAGAATTTGTCATCATGTGCCTCTTCAAATTAGGGCTACATGTAAATACTTTTATCACAAACTGCACACTTGAATGGTGTCTCTCCAGTTTGTATGCTCAGATTATCATTTAGATTTCCATTCTGACTGAACATTTTATCATAAACTTCGCGTTCGAATGGTTTCTCTCCATTATGTGTGTTCATATGTCATTTGAAATGCCATTCAGTGCAAGCATTTTCTCACCATCAAAGTGAATTTGAATCTCCAATATGTACCGGTATGGAGATATATTACTAAACAAAGAAATGTCTATAAGCTGAACACATTGAGGACACACGGTACTAACTGTAGGGAAAAATGGGAACCAGCCTGGAAATGGGTATATATATATATATATATATACATATATATATATATATATATATATATATATATATATATATATATATATATATATATATATATACCAGGACTGGTTAATAATGTAAGTTATGTTTTAAGAAAAAGAATCTTTTGAGAGCTTATCCTAGTTGTAAGTGGAAATATAGAGACCTTGTTTTATTGATGGAATTTCAGTCCTTTAAGTCTTGAGTTTGGAACACTCATTACTAAAATTAACACCTGACTCTTTGATGCGGAATCGAAAGGACATGTTTCAAACACATGCAGGTGCAGAAAATGCCGCGGCTCATATCCTTTCCTCTACACAGAAGCTGACATCCGGTTTCATCTATACTGATAAATATAGGTTTGATCATGAGCTCTCAGAAATTTTAAGTTATTGAATTTTTAATATCATGTTGTTTGCATAGGTTTACTATTGGAACTGAATTAGTATCATGAATCCTTAAACAATGGCGTCACAAAGGTTTGCTTAAACATGAGCATGCGCGTTGACAAGTTCCGACTTCAATAGAACTGGTTCATGGTCACAACGGACCTCTACGACAAAAGTCCAAAGACAAAACGGACTAGTTTTTGAATGGCCGGATGATATCAAATCCTAAATTTTTATTGCGAAATATCTATGAATTCTGAAAAAGAAACCAAACATTGACCTAACTAAAACCATTAGAAACGGACTTGATGGATACAAAGGTTGATAAGCAGAAGAAAGAATTGTGAAAGTCGAAGGGGAAGACGCAGAACCCCTTCGCCCACTACTTTTGAGTGATGGGTTGTAAGGACAAATATAGATGATATTTTAAAACAAAACAAAGAACCAAACAAACGATAAATAAATAGATAAAGAAATAAGTAAATGCGTGTTACGAAAAACGTAATTTAACAAAATCCGAAAAGAACCAGAACAATCAGAAGTTGAATAATGAAACCTTCATGAGAGTTTATAATCAGGGAAGTATGGAAAGAAGAAGGAATCCATGCAAAGATAATGAACATACATGCGAATTCTAATGGTTCAGTAGAATCCACGTTTGAAAAGTGAAAAAATCTGTATATATAAGAATTCATTAATACTTACAGTAGATGAGAAAATGTATCCGGTAAGATACGCCAAAATCTGAAACTGAACGTCGTTGAAGTGAAGGACACAAACAGAATTTTGTAATAAAAAAAGGTTATAAAACAGCCAATAGAAGAAGGCAAACAATGAGAAGGATAGGAAAAGCAGTGTTGGTAGTTACGAGCAGAAAAAACAAATGACTGTGATCTTCATAGTTTCTCACTTGTGATCTATAGCTTATTTTGTCTTTTGCAGTTACAGATAACAATTAAGAAGAAGTCACATGATAACTCTCTCTCTCTCTCTCTCTCTCTTACACACACACGCACACACACACACATAAACACACACACACACACACACACACACACACGGACAGAGCAGACATTGGTTATCATGTTAACTGGTTATAAGAATCAGCCGCATTATTTACTCACATTAAAGAGAACAGATTCAAATGGAGAAAATATGTTATGTTTTTGCTGCTTACTAGAATCAGATTTCTGTATAATTTGCACGGGTCTGCTGTACGTTATGAGTAGTTCATTTGAGTCTTGGTGTTAATCTTCGCTGACGCTGACCAGTGTTTCATTTTTTGCTGCTTAATGATATTAATATTTGTTTAAAATTGTCAGTGACTTAGAAATGAATATATACAAGTATTACAGAAAAGTTGTCAGTAATGAAAGAAAGAACACTGGATAACGAATCGTTGGTAAAAGGTAAGGCGAATGACTTTGACTACCGATTGCTAATACGGCTTTGAAAACACTCTCAGTAAAACTGCCGGTTACAGTTCAAAAAAGAAACGAAAAGTGATTAGAGGATTATTTTAAAACAACGACGCAAAAATTGTGAAGTTGTAAAAATTCTTCTTCTTTTCTCTTCTTCTTCTTTTTTACTTCTTCTTCTTCTTCTTCTTCTTCTTATTATTATTATTATTACACCTTTTAAAACGGTCCTTTTTTAACCTGGGCCTTTTCCGTCATGGTCCTTTCTGACCTGTTACCGGCCTTTCTGGATCGAGCCTTTTAACCCCGGGTCTTTTCCGTACTGGTCCTTTCTGACCCGACACCATGGTCCCTTGAAGAAAAAGTTGCAAATGAGTTGTTGGATTACATTAAACTCAAGCCATATGTATCATCAGATTTAGAAAAACAATTGTAATTCAGACGTAAAACAGATAATTCTTTCATCAGATTTAAAAATTATGGTTCCATTGCTACATAGCTCTTGATTCAAATTTAAAAAGTGTTTCCATTTGTTACACAATATCGCATTGCTGTATTTTTAGAAGCATATGCTGACGTGAATTGGAATGTTTGTAAGAACGCTTAAAGTGGGACAGAGTCCCTAGTTTAGTGTAAGGAAGGAACATCCATCTATCTGGATGCTAGTGACTATGGTATTTAGAAAGAACTTTAGGAAGTAAAATGTCCAGTTTAATTATACCTGTAGACATTTTATAATATTGCACCCAGATCTTCAATTCTCGTTTATTTTTGTTTCCACTTCTTTACAAGTGGTTGAAGATGGTACTTGTTTACCCATTTCAAGCTGCTGCACAAAGAATTTACATATTAGGTTTGCGTCTTCGCTAGCCAATGTTACGATATGATAACCCTATCTACACCTTGGCGGATCGAACATGCATGTTGGTGGTTTGTCCAAGCGACATCTATTGGATTACATGAATTGCCTCCATTAGCATGTGATGTCAACCAACCAATAGCGTGATGCATTGTACATCAGCCGAAAATGGCAGGGACCACTGACCTAAAAGGGATACTTTGTAAGCTTAACATCGAAATTATATTTATGTAACAGAGGGAACCCATAATAGGTCTATTTGAGTGAAAGGTATTTGTGCAAACACGGACCGGCTGATTTATCAGTCCATTCAGGTTGTGTGCTCCCCTTGTCTCTGTTATGTAGGAATAGTGTTCAAATTTGAACAACTTAATTTTGATTGGATGCGGTGGCTTGCTGCCGCATCCAATGAAATTTACATACCCAAAGCACAGAAGTATCCGCTCGATACGCCAAGGTGTAGATAGGGTTTGATGCATTACACATTTTTTTTTTTAGAATTTTAAAGAAGAAAGCAAAATTATTGAGGAGATTGGGTCTTCTGGTGAAAAGAGTATATAATTTGCTTTTCTTTGCACCTTCGCTCTGTTCTCCGCTAACACAAGCATGATAAAGTGGGCTTTACAATTAAATAGGATTTGAAACCTTCAATCAAAGACTCTACTAGACTACCTTGACAACGTAGTTATTTGTGTTAGACTTTGCGATGAATGTGCCGGAAAAGTTTTCATTTTGCCCAGTATCATCAGGGTCAAAGAATGAGTTGAGTTGACATTCTGCGGAAGAAACTAGGGTTTGGTTTTGCATTTTGGGAAGAAGCTTACTCAAATCTTTCTTTAGGTTAAATCATATTTATTTGAGAAATTTTGTCAAATACAATCACAAACATATGATTTTGGGACATTCCGTATAAACGATAAGCTTATTTCTATCTCCCCAACAGTAACAAAAGTATAAAATCATTGATATCGATGCTGGCACAAATGGTTATACAGAAACTATGTATCAACGTACATACAAAACATAACAATGAATAAGAACTAATTCGAATAGAAGACTGAAGAAGTGCACGAGGACGCATACTCATACTGGAGAAAAAGAAACATTCAGATGTAAAGTTTGTGATAAAATGTTTAGCAAAAGTCGAAGTCTGAATGCGTACATGATGACACATAATGGAGAGAAAACAGTCAAGTGTGATGTTTGTGATCAAACGTTTAATTGTGGTCGAAGTCTGAAGGTGCATCCGATGACACATACTGGAGTGAAAACAGTCAAGTGTGATGTTTGTGATAAAATGTTTGGTAGTAGTTATTTAAAGACATGAGAAGACATGCTGGAGAAAAGTAATTCAAATGTGAAATTTGTCATAAACTGTTTTTTCAGGAAACTATTTGAAGACGCAGATGAGGATGCATACTGATAATGAAGATAAACGATTTAATTATGAAGTTTGTAATAAAATGTGTAGATTCGGTGGTAAATTAAAGATTCACATGAAAATACATACTAGGAAAAAACATTCAAATGTGAAATTTGTGCTAAGGGTTTAGTCAGCGTGGAGATCTTAAGAGCCACCTGAGAGTACATACTGGAGAAAAACGATTTAACTGTGAAGTTTGTGATAAAAAGTTTAGTTGGGGATCATGCTCTCAAAATGCACATGAGGGCACATACCGGAAAGAAACCATTTAAATGTGAAGTTTGCAATATCGGAATTGGAACTCTGAAGGTGGATATGACGATAATAGTATATGGGGGCACCCTACGGACAATGGGAATTAGCATTACAGACATGGTCCCGGCACTCTACGGACAAGGGGAATTTAACATGGGTGAGCTGCTCTACGGACAAGGGGAATTTAACATAGGGAATGTATAGTGACAATGCATTGGGACTGTCTAGGGACAAGGTAAACTGGAGAGGGGTGAAGTCACAGTACTTTACACTGGGGAAACAATGGTGGCAATGTTGCAAGTGGCTGACCTCAATCGGGCGGAACAGTGAGGAACAGTGTTGCAAGGGGCTGACCTGAATACGCTTTACTCTAGAGACAAGGGACATACACAATAGAGACATAGACATAGAGACATGGCTAGAGACATGTAAAGAGATATAGACAATGAGATAGACAAACATAGATTTATCTATATAAATCTATGAAACAAACAACTATACAACCGACTAAAAGATTGTTTAGGGAAGAGAGAATAGACATCTTTTCTAGACATATGAGTGGACCTGAAAAGGGCCTTTGGTGCTTTTGTTAACACCATTCAGCTAGCATAGAG
>JAECUM010036591.1:0-41130 GCA_016617855.1 Megalonaias nervosa | reverse complement strand
CAACTTCACATCTGCATCACAACTTCACAACTGCATGGCTTCTCCTTGTTAGGATTACGTCGAGTAACGTCATTACTTAATTATCATAAATTACAAATCACAACTCAAAGACCAAATACCGGAAACTATTTTCCTACCCTAAGCCTGGGTCAGTCGAACCACGAATTTTGAGCCGGATTTCACATGTGACTTTACACCACATTTACCATCATGCCAACAATAAAAGGCGCCTCCAGATAATGGAACAATCCCTTCTCAATTATTCCATTGTACAAAATATCAGTCTCTACCATAAATATTTCACATGGAAATACACAACCAATCAGCACCTTTAGATTTAAATAGGAACTACTTCCATTACCACTTTATCCAGCTCTGACCTGAACCACGAAATTAAACCATGTCATCATGGAACCTCATCAATACTGCACTCTGTGACCATTGCACCTTCAAACTGGCTAATTACTCGGGATGATCAATATCTCCCCAACACCGACTTTCCATACTCAACAACTAATCACTAAAATCAAACAAATCTCAAAATAGAGGCGTAAATACAAATGGCGCATGCCTTAGATTTATATATATATATATATATATATATATATATATATATATATATATATATATATATATATATATGCGCCAGCTATTACTTTGTTTAGTAATAATTAATTTTGTAAAATGATACGTTTGCAAGTCCGATAGGCTAACACATAATAAAGATTCTTATATTTATATGCATAGTAAAACTAAAATCACAAATAGAGAAAAATATATTAAAGCACTCTGCACTAGTTAGTTGTTGTTAAATTTTGATGTTGTAAACATAACACAGTGAGTAAGGCTTACATGGCATGACTAGAATCACCAACTCAGAGAATAAAGATGGCTGCATAGTTTAAAAAAATGCGATCAATAGACTAAGACCGAATTTGCATAAAATACCTTTATAACATAAACAACAGCCAAAAACATCGCTATACGTATTATTGACACGCGTGCACTGCTTTATTTGCCTTAGTCACAGGAATAATTTTGGATGCAACAAGGAACAAAACTTTATCTGACCTAATCAGATGTTAGGATCTGAATCTACAATCTTTTCGTTGCTAGTCTGCAATGCTAACTTCTAAACGAGGCTCATGTGGCAAATTTTCTAATTCTGTCAACTTCAAATTATGAACAATAAGTGTAATAGTGTATTAAAAAGTGAGCTTGCAGTTATTATGTCATGTGACAGTGGTTTTCAAGGAAAATACTATCTATAAATAAAAGTCTCACAAAGAGAAATCACTGATTGCATTAAGTTAGTCTGTTGCTTTGTTTTTAAACTGAGTCTGAAAAATTGATAGCAAAGTTTCATGTATTCCAGTCCCTCAGTGAAGCCTAATTCCAATAATAATAGTAATAAAGTTGAAACACTAAGTTAGAAATGTTTTACCCATAATTAAAAATGATGACCATACAAAATGAAAACATCTGAGAAGTTTCCTTGAGAAATAATTTTTTTTCCCCCTTTCATCATATAATATAAAGTGCCTGAAAACTGACCTAATGCAAATTTAACCACGAGTCCTCTAGGAATGAAAAGCACACAAATGGATAAAATGTTTATTATAATACTAAAACTGACCAACTGTGAATAGCAAAATCCATATCACTAACCTTATATCTGTGCCAGTTTTCACACATATATCTTAATCAGTTCAGGAGTTTTGCCATGGAATGGATGGATGAAAAAAAAAATACAAATTCATTAAAATCAATGAAACTGACAAATTATGAACAGCAAAATGCATATATGAGTCACTAGTCTAGTATGTGTACCAAGATTCATATAGAGATCTTGAAAGGTTCTGAGGTTATGCTCTGAAAACAAAGGTGTTAGTGATGGATAGATGAACAAACGGATAAAGCAGAAATGTGAAAAGCAAAAGGCACATCAACACTACTAGTCCAATGTATTTCTAGCTGCATAGATATCTTAAATGGTTTTGGTGTTCCGCCCCATGCAGAAACGTAAGTGTTCATAATGGATAGATGTGGAAACAAACTGATGAACACATGAAACGTATTTAAACTAGTCAAATTAGTGTACCAAATTTCATAGCAATATTTTTAAACGTCTTGGGGGTTTTGCCATCAAATTTTTTAAATGATAATGGATGGATGGACAGACAGAACATACATAAAATGAAGAACTGTGAATAGGAGATACATCAGGACAAGTCTAATATGTATAGCACTAAACTAATATGTATAGCACTAGACTAAATATGTATACCACTAGTCTAATATGTGTACCAATAGTTTAATATGTATACCACTAATCTGATAAGTATAACACTAGTCTAATAAGAAACCAATAGTTTAATATGTACACCACTAGACTAATATGTATACCACCAGTATGTGTACCAATAGTTTAATATGTATACCACTAATCTAATATGCATACTAGTCTAATATGTAAACTACTAATCTAATAAGTATACCACTAGTCTAATATGTGTACCACTAGTCTAATATGCATACCACTAGCCTAATATGTGTACCACTAGTTTCATATATATATACCAATAGTTTGATACATATACCACTAGTCTAATATGTATACCACTAGTTTAATATGTATACCACTAGTCTAATATGTGTGCCTTCATATATCTTTAACTGTTATGTAGTTATGCTCTGAAAATGAAAATGTTTGCAGGCAGACAGATGGACAGACACTCATACTTTGAATAGTCAGTGTTATACTCTAGAAATGAAAATGTGTATGGACTGATTTTGGGCAGAGACAGTGGGACATACTGACACACATACACCTAAGGTGGGGGGTGGTGGATAACAAGGTATGATGGATGAAGGGATGGACAAGGTAAATGCTTTGCATGTATGACCCTACCACTGTATAGTACGGCATAAAAAAGGCAAGTGACTAAATAAGGGTTTCTTAATAATCAACTGAAGATAGTAACACACTGAAATAATGTCCTTTTAATTTTGCAAAAGACAATGGCTTACCAACATAAAACATCTCTACTACAGATAAATAATACAGACATTACATGTCATCCTCATAAAACAAATCTGATTTCTGAAAAACGTGACCAATTAACTAAACTCATGCACTGTGCTAGGGATAAAGGTCTATATAAATGATGTTAACCAAGTCTGGTATGGTGCTTAATGGCAAAGCAACACATGTATGTTATTCAGTGCTGAGGCAATTAGAGTCAAGTGCTTTGCCTAAGGACACATAACAGTAGCCGATCCAAGCTCAACCAGTGCTAGGATTTTGAACCTCTTCCTTTTAAGTTGTGAGTCTGTGCTAAGACAGTCAGAAAGACAGACAGCTCCTTAAGGTAAAGTAATGTCTGCAATAAGAAAGCTAATGCACTGTTGTCTGTAAACATTCCCACAGTGAGTGAAGGATACTGTGCATATCCAATAAACATATCCATGCCTCTCCATGAGTTTTATTAATGACAAGAAAGGTATATTTTGGTGTGTAAAAAAACACATGTAAAATTATTAAATCATTTGTTAACTGACAGCTGTTTTTTATTATACAGTTATAACTGTACATACATGAATGAACTCTTTTCAGAGGTTCAAAACTGATCTGACATTTTAATAACATTGAATTGATACATACTTAGATATGATCTAGTTTGACAAATTACTTATTACAATTTGGTGTTGAAAAATATTGGAGTTGATACCATATATGCTTAAGTCAAATGAAACTGTAAACATAGATCCTCATCTGTCATTGTAGAATGTGCTGGCAGATCAGGGTCTATGTTGTTTGTTTTACTTATTACACCTAACAAACTGCATTCACCCAGATCTACTAGCATATTAGGCATGAGCAGATCACGGTCTATACAGCTTGATATATGAGTAGAGATATAGACACAAAGACAGACAGACAGACAGGTTATCAATACAGTACATTGATTTAGGTGCTTTTAACATTAATTATTTCATAGTGGAAGGACAACAGACCCTTCAAGTCTTGCATGATCCAATATTCTTGTGCTATGAAATGAGATGCACTAAGTATCAGACCAAGTTAATGTAATGATGACAAGTTTATTGTATACCCACAACAATTATTTCAAAATAAAAAGACAACATTTTATGTTGTAGTTGTTCTTCTTTTTACTTTGATTACATGCATTTACTCACACTGTACATTACAATCAATATATAGCATAAATGTAGAAGTTCTGTCAAGTAAGCATTGTTTGGTGATGTCATCCATACCAGCAAGGAATCTCACACTGTATCAGATGTGTAATACGATGAAAGGTTTCAGATCAACCTCGGGAAAAGAAGCCTTTATCATCAGTTTGATAATCATGGGTCATAATAAATATCTGGCATCAGCTGAATCAACGTCTGTCTAGGTTATCTTTACAGTCAGATTAAAAAAATTTATTCTTCATTTAAAACTTTATACAGAAAAATAAAACCCAGACAAAAAGACAGAACTTTAAAGAGAATTTATTACCCGTTACAGGCAAATGTAAAGAAAAACACTTGAAGCTCACTATTATAAGGAATGTCGTCTGAGACATACTGACATGAGAAAAGAAAATGAATAATAAAACTATGGCACAACTCTACTGATACCAATATCCTATATACTCACTGACAAGGAAAGTCCAACTTCAAACAACAATGACCCTAATCTGCAGTCACATAATAGTGCTGACATATCAGGGTCTATGTTGTTAGTTCTACTCACTGTTCTTACAAACTACAGAGACCCAGATCTGTGGGCACATTATGTGATAGCAGATCTGGGTTGGTGCAGTTTGCAGTTAGACTCTAATCGTAAGAAAGTATATATGGTTGTTAGAAGTATTAAAAAACACATTTGTATACTGATGTAAGGCCCATGGTGACAAAAAAGATTGCAGTAGTCAGTGTGATGCAAGTGCCAAGATAAATCATTAACAATTTTGTTCTGTCTACATGTAAATGTTTTATAATGTTGAGATGGGAAATAGAACATAAAACAAACTTCATTTCGATGAGGGTCATTCAAAATAAGTTCTTTTTACACATTTAATACATTGAAAAGAGGAACCTTGAAAACAATGTATTTCACTACTCTAAAATCAGATAAATTACAAAATTGTTGATCAAGACTGTTCCAAAAGTAAAAATATTTGGGCTGCAAGGAAAAATAAAAATGTGTCCATACAACATAGATGCATGTGATAGAAAAGCAAAATTTTAAGTCAAACAGGGGCCATAATTATGTACAATTTTGCAAGAAATATTGTAAAATTCATACCTTATCTAGGTCTACTCAATTTAAAACCTCAGATCAAATTTGGTTTTAAAGCAAGAAGTCTTTCAATAGTGGAAACTGAAGTTCAAAGTTGTAAGTTAATAAGTGCCACAAATTCATAACATTTTGCCAGAAAATGTTGTAGATCAAACTTTACTTAAGTCTTCAAAACATAAAACCTCAAAACAAATTTGACTTCTATCCACAGAATATTTCAAGATTTGCATGGAAATTGAAATCCAATTTTCGATGAAAAACAGAAGCAATATCCACAAGATAATGAAATCCAATTTTCAATGAAAAACAGAAGCAATATCCACAAGATAATGATGATACATGTAATCAAATTGGACACAATTTCTTTATGTAAAGCAATACCCAATTTGATTTCAATGCATGAAATGCTTCCAAATTTATTTTGACAAACAAAAATGCAATGTTCAAAGTCAGAAAGGGGCCATAACTCCATACTACTTTGCCACAAAAAGGTGAAAATCAAACATGATCCAGGTCTTCTTAATGTCTCATACTAAATTTGATTTCAAATGTTATTTGACAGAAATTAAATTCATGACAGACTGGTCATGATGGATTGCAGTGTGATACACAGGTAACACTATATACTCCTCCATAGACATGGTGGGGGTATAATTATTGGAGTTAACATCAAGACAGCACTTAAATGAGCATAAGAGTGCATATTACAAAAATTGGACAAATCAAACTGCTGTGCCTGCTTCACAGAAGCAAGGAATCATCATTCACTGAAAGTCAACAACTCTATTTGATGAAATATGTTCATTAACAACCAATTGTACAATCTAGTAGTCAAATGTGCATGAGAAAATGACACAAATAAAAAACTTAACACAAGTCACTGAGGTATGAAACAGATCAAATTGACTTAATTTTGGTAATGAGGCACTCTATTTACTAAGACACATTCACACAAACTTGTATGTCTCTGTGAACAATACTGCCTAAAAAAATGACTTAAGTGCAAAACTCAACCACTGTTGCAGTCTGATATGTAGGCTACAGTCACCTACTTCTTGTAAGATTTTGCTTTATTCAACAAGATGTACAAATATATTAAGTTGCATGAATGTGGAGAAAAAATGCACAAGAAAATGACATAAACGCAAAACAAAGTCAATCAAGTGTAACATGTAGGTCACAGTGACCAAAGTTTAGTGGAGTGTTATTCTACTCATTAAGATGCTTCCACACAAAAATTGCTTGCTTCTGTGGCCAATACTGTATTTACCTCAATATAAAATGCACCCAAAGTTAATGAAGCATTAAAAAAAAAAGGTCAAAGAGACCTACTTTTGGTAAGATGATGCTGAATTGATCAATATGCATCTATATACCATGCCTCATGTCACTATAGTCAATAATGCCAGAAAAACTGACCTAAATGTAAAATTTAGCCAAAATCACTGCAGTAAAAAAAGGTCACATGGACCTAGATTGGAAGATTGATATTGTACTCACCAACTGTATGGGTTTACAGTAAACAATGCCTGAGAAATTGACCCAAATGAAAAACATAACCAAAGTAGGTGGAATGTGAAAATTAGGTCCCAGAGATCTACTTTTGGTTGATATTTGTGGTAATCACCAAAATACATCTACATACAAAGTTGCATGGCTTTGTGACCTAAAGTGCCAGAAAAACTGATCTAAATACAAAACTTTACCAAGACTGGATGTATGGAATGATGGATGAGGGTAACAACATATGCATCTTTGATAATGGGGAATGAAAATAGCTGATGATATAATGGCAGTATTGTTTTGTTCCTACATTCTTTGGCTAGACTTCATTTCTATGACTGACCAATTTCTGCAACCAATAAAATATACTGTCTACAAATTTCTCTTTATGAATATAAAGACATATATATACATATACATATATAAAGATGTGATAATATCTGCATCATACTAGACTGTATTCTGCAGCTGATCCAGAAATATCATTTTTGGGTTGTATACATGTAGGCAAGGAGACTGTGATGGAGGCCTGAGGGGGTGGGTGGGGTCAAGCCCTTGCATTTTGACATAATTGTAACCATCTAACTGTAAAGAAAATTTAATCTAGGAAACATTCTGATTGTTTCATTCTCATTTTTAGGTGGGGGTGCCAGCTTTGCCCTTGCTTCCCCCTCCCCACATAAAAAAAATGTGCAATCAAGAATGAACTACTGATTTTTGGTGAAGAAAATGCCTTGATAAGTAATGGTATTTGAGAGCCTTTTCTGGTCATCTGGTTATTTGCTTACTATCAATATACAAATCCCTTCATTCCTCCTTTCTAAAAGATCTCTTCTGGTTACTGAACATTTATCTGGGCAAAGTACTTTACATACTTTCTTATATGTTGTGTCCAACTACAAACAACATATATCCTGATCTGCTGTCGCATAATGTGCTGGTAGATTAGGGTCTAGGTCATTTGTTCTAATGATTACTCCTAACAAACTGCACAGACCCAGATCTGCTGGCACATTATGTGATGGCAGATCAGGGTCTAGGTCATTTGTTCTAATGATTACTCCTAACTAAAAGAACTCAGATCTGCTGTCGCATAATGTGCTGGTAGATCAGGGTCTAGGTAATTTGTTCTAATGATTACTTCTAACTAAAAGAACTCAGATCTGCTGTTGCATAATGTGCTGGTAGATCAGGGTCTAGGTAATTTGTTCTAATGATTACTCCTAACTAAAAGAACTCAGATCTGCTGGAGCATTATGTAATGGCTGATCTAGGTTGGCACAGTTTTCAGTTAGACTGGACTTATAAGCAAGTATATATGGTAGTGAATAGGAAACCTTTATCTAGAAAAATCTAGCAAAAAAAAAAATAAGTTTCCCCATTGCTACTTAAGTGTAGCAGCAATACAAATGAGATGAGAAATACTGAACCAAATGCAACACACACACACACACACACACACACACACACACACACACACAGAGTAAGAATAAGGACCCCAATACTACAAATTCACTGAGGGTATATTCTTGACAATGTCACTGAACCTTCAACTCACTTATATTCAACTGTGAAATAATTCACTGAAGTTCAGACCACTAATTCATAATAGCCTGTATTTCGAGGAAAGGTTTATCAGAGAAAAAAAGAGAAGGACAAATGTTTATCACTGTACCATATTAAAACTACTCATAAGAAATTATTATTTGGGTAAACTTCATCAAGTTAATCTCTTCATAATAACAACATACAGACAATGTCATAATCTTGTGTATGTACGTATCAGAAGAGTTAACTCCCTTTGCCTATGTTGGTGCTCTCATCTTTAGATGTGCATTCTCTCTCTCCCAATATGATAATGCTAAATAAAGGAGATGAAAGATCACTCTTTGGTGCTGATTTGACCCAAAATGTTTAAATGGTAATGATACACCAGGCATGAATGTTTTATAATATGATTATAATATACTTACCTTCCACCCACCTCCTCTACAACAGAAGTCATAGTCATACATAAATATATATATTTTTCCCTTTGGTTTTATTTTTTAAGGGGTTGTGGCAATGGACAGATGGATAGATAGATGGCAGGTATCACAATATCCCTTCAAATGGATATATCGCTAGATGGACAGATGCTAGAATCACAATCTCCCTATTAATAGGCAGATGGCATGTATCACAATATTAATGGCTAAAGCATAGGGAAAACAAACTGCAGTCATAGCAACATATGACTATTTCTCACATTTTTTCTACTATGAAACTTTCCTTCACAATAAAGTAAAACATGTACAAAGAATTTATGGGAACTTGTTATGCAATCAAGATTTTTTCTATAAACAGTTGTTGGAATACTGTAACTCGAACATAGCTGGAAAATGAACTCTTTACCTTCTGCAAGTACTTACTGCCCTGCCTACTAAGCCTGATAAGCAGCCTGCCTTCTAGCTGCTGTTTGTAGGCTGAACCCCAGAGCATCATAATGGCTGCCTGAGTGAGAACTTCTCAACTTAGTACACATGCTGTCTACATTCTCTATATCAATCGTGTCACATGCAAACTATGTAATTTAATGAAAACTAATATCTTAAACACATACCAAAGTTTTGTGCCACTCATTTCCACCAACAAGTACATATAATCCTCAGGAATCAATGTTTATATTCAGATATTCATAATAAAAAATATACCTCAAGATATCGGTTGTGTTTATAATGTATATTACACTACTTTTCTCACCACTATTTTGCACAACTAGAATATTTCTTTGGGAAAAAAACCGTAAAAAGAAATCTATCTCCCTTGCATTTTCATCTAAATTAAATGTTGGCCCTGAATCTACTGTAAAGTTGTACACATGTAAAGGTCCCACATGTCCTGACCAGAAAAGATCGTCACGCGTTTCATCCTCAGATTCAGATAAATCTGAAATGTTAGATATCAAAACAGGACTTATACTAATGTCTGATCCTTCGTTTTTAATCGGATCATGAAAGGCAATGCCATTTGCAATGTCATTAATTTCAAAGCCTTCAAAACTTTCACTGGAATTGTTGTCCGAATACATGAATGTTGCCATTTTGTTTCACTTTGACAACTGACCTCGTTTTCATATGAAATTCCTGCTTATATGCTGTAAAACTACTAATAGAACACTTTCATAATTTTATGTAAGGACTATTATCATTGGCTAAATATTGTTAAAAAGACCGGATGTCTGTAATTTCATCCAATGCAAAGCTTTAATATGAAATGTGTATATGCGTCTCTGGAGTTTCCCAACCCTTGGCCAGAAACGCATGTATGAGCCAGCTGGGACAGAGAGAGTATTATTAGCAGCTTGTATATGCGTCTCTGGGTTTACAAGGCTATTTTTAGCATCGTATATATGCGTTAGCAGAAGGTAAAGAGTTAAAACAATTCATACAATATCATATTCTCATATATACATAACTTCTAAACAGTGCCCGTCCCACAATTATATACTTTATATACTTGTTTATAAGTTGAGTCCAACTGCAAATAACATATTTATCTGCCACTGCATAATGCACAGGCAGATCAGGGTCTATGTTGTTTGTTCTATTGATTACTCCTAACAAACTGCATAGACCCAAATCTGCCCACTCATTATGCCACGGCAGATCATAGTCTGTGCAGATTGCAGTTGGACATGACTTATAAGTGAGTATACATGGCATGTATAATGGTACATGACTTATAAGTGAGTATACATGGCATGTATAATGGTACATTTCACAAGCTGTTTCACATATACATACATAATAGTATGCACAAAAATATGCAATTAAACAAGTGCACTATTATTAGACATAAATGTGTTGATAAAATGTAAAACAAATGACATACATATATATCACAGAGAGTAAAACAGCTGATAACCATTCAACTCAAAAACAATCAACTGAGGCTCCTTTTTTGGTTTAGCCTGCTGTTTATTTAGCAACAAAAGACTTAAATAATAGGAAAGTTACAAAATAACTTTTAAACAGAGAATCATCTAGGGTGTGAACATATGTAATTATGGATTAACATGCACACATATGGCACAGTAATTGCTACTTCCAGCTTTAACTAAGATAGTCTTGACAACAAATTGTGACCTTTATTTCCCATCACAACACTGCAAAATTCAAAGTGCTTATTAAATACATTGGAATCACTTCAGACATAAACAAAATGGATGATCTAAATTTAAATGCAATTACAGCAGCTCAAATGTCATCTAGTCATTTTGTCTGACTCCTCAGTTGAGAAAAATTCATCAATTAAACATAAGTATGAAAGCATGTGTGATGTTTTGGTGATGAGTGACTGCCAAATGAATGTCAGAATAATCCAACAAGAAGTGTTGTTTCATCTTAAAGACACCAACTGAATCTTCTGTTAATCTGCTTAATCTTCTGTAAATTGTTTTAATCTTCTGTAAATTGTTTTAACCTTCTGTTAATCTGTTTAATCTTCTGTAAATTGTTTTAATCTTCTGTCAGTCTTTTTACTTAAGTAGGCGATCCTTGCTATACAGCACAATGAGATAGTACTGTACATACTTGCTTATAAGTCAGACTGAATTTAAACTTTCATAGACCAGATCTGTCACTGCATAATGTGCTGGAAGATCTGCATCTATACTGTTTGCTAGGAGCAATCAGTTAAACAAAAATAGACCCAGTACATTATTTGATGGCAAATCATGGTCCATATTGTTTGCAGTTAGTACATACTTATAAGCGAGTAAAATGGTAAATATTCACTTGACAATATAGTATACTAATATACTGTACATCTTGTGTATTAAATTAGGCCTGTAATGAATCGGCAGTTCACAAGACAAATAATGCTTCTTTTAATCCTGCACAGTTGTAGTTGCAGTTCACAGAATGCCATGAATTTGTTATTTGATATGAAATTACTTTAACAGTGACATATGTAACCAGTGTTCTTGTGAAAAACAGACCAGAAAAAAATAACAAAAACACAAAATACAAAACCGACATCTTAGATTGCACAACTAGTATTTGACACAGACATACATATAAATATCCCAATTTATCACACAGTTTAATTCATGCTTACCTTTTATTACATGCAAAAAAATTTGTTCTTTGCCAACCTATATCATACAGAATGCAGTTACCAGTTCACACAGATTTTCCCTAATTTTTTCCACTTTTATTTTCTCTCACTGTGAAGTGGAGTTCTCTTTAATGTAAATACTTGGTTTGTGTTCATTAATGTCCTTTGCCCAATGAACGGTTTGAATAGCTTGAAATATTAAGCTAAATCTGAACCCATGCACTTACCAAAATACATATTTTGGATCAAATCAAGAATTACAAGAAAATGAATAGATTAAAATCATATACAATTAAGGCATTGTCGTTTTTTTAAAATTTTTTAAAATTTATTTTTCTCCTCATATTTTAACCTGTTATAACTGAATGAAGAAGTTCACATTTCAAATGGTTCCAAAAACATACAGATGTTGTTGTGGGTTTAATACAGTTTTTCAGCACAAGAAAGACTATAAATGGTGACCAGAATATCTGATGGAGGAATAACATAGAAAACCCACAGGAACAACCATCAACCCACAGGAAGCTACTAACAAGCTTTCTTACCTAACCGAAACTCAAACCACACAGACAGGTGAGATGTCAGTGATTTCTAAAGGTGAGTGCCTTTGACCACTCAGCCCTATACAGTTGTATGATTTAGTTATTCCTGTGACCAATGCATTATTTACTTATCATATATATTATAAATGATGTTTAATTTTGGATAAGTGTTTAATTGAGACATCAAATAATGAAAGAGAAGATTAAGAAACAAAAGAATCACCATCTGAATCAAGAGAAATTTATGTTTCAGATGGCTTCAAAAATATACCATGGAAACATTTTGATATATGTTGTTTGTCAAGTGTATGTTTAATATAATCTCACATAAGAAAAACATAAATATTTGCTAACTTCAGGCTAATTTTTGACTGAGGCTTAAAATAATGAAATGAGAAATTAATAAATGAAAGACATTAATATTTACTGAACTTGTCCAAAAATGTCTAATCTATTCTGACTGACAATAAAATGCATAAATCAGACTTATGGAGTTTCTAAAATAAACTTGCATGCAGGCTTAAAAATTACTTTAAGTGAAATTCATACAGGAGGTCAAGGGAACTGACATTGTGATGTACTCGAGATGAACAATTTAACAACTGCGCATGAACTAACAGCCTGAATGAAGTTTGGAGTGTGTGTGTGTGTTTGTGTGTGTGTATGTGATTTGGATTTTTAATGTAGCTTTAACAATTTTTCATTCATATCGCTATGATGTCTGCAGTGTGGCAGTTTATAGTGATGTCTAGCACTGGGGCATCATGCTGCAGACATGTAGCATGATGTCCCACCCAGTCACATTATCCTGACACCAGGCCAACCAGTCCTAATACTAACCTCTTAATGCTGAGTGCCAAGCGAGGCAGCTGTTAGTACCATTTTTGTAAGTCTTTGGAGTGACTCGGCCGGGGATCGAACCCACAACCTCCCGCATCTGAGGCGGACGCTCTAACCACTAGGCCACCGGAGCGGTCCCTGTGAAGTCTGTGAGTAAACCTTTCCATTTCAAGGGTAATGAGTGATTTCCACAAAAACCGTTATATCATTTTTTAAAAGATAAAGAAAAATTATATTTATTAAACTGATCTTTATAACAATGACTTTCAACTACTGCACAGCAAAGACTGAGTAGTACTTTTGAACACAACCATAAATCCCTCCAGCCCTACAGCATAAATGGTCCTGTTTCTGTCAACAGCAGTAGATTTATACTGCATCTGTGACTCTAAAATATGAAAAGAATTAAGTATGAAGGGGGGTATGTGGTGATAAACTTATTTCAATGGGTGTGTATAACAGTTGACAGAGCAGGCATTTGTGCACTACTGTTTGCCTTACATTGGGTTAGAAACATTTTTAGCTCACTACATTGTTTGGTGCATGGTTGTGTATACCAGATGACTGAGCAAATGTTTGTTGGGTATTGTTTACCCTGGATTAAGCAAGAACTGTATGCAGGATGCATTGAAGACAAACATGAAGAGTTAATGTCTTTACTGTTGATGGTTCGATGGTAATTAAATTTAAAATTACTAGCTTATTAAGGGGTTAAAATCTTTCAAAAATAAGCATGAAGCAACAATATTTTTGTTCTTCCTTAAGAATCATACCTGTCAACTTTTCAAAAGCCAAGTAGGGAGATTAAATTAAAAAAGCATGGAGATGGGGACTTAAAATCAGGAGGGTTTTTTGCTGTTTTTTTTTAAGCCTCATTTCACTAAATATGGACCTATCTTCCAGGTCCAATATGTATGAAATTCTCAAAAGATATGCTGTTTCTCCCTGTGACATGTCTTATTTTACCCCTGGATGTGCCCTCATTTCATATTCTGGTCAGCTGTGGCCAAACTGCACAATAGCTAAAGGTTAGTCTTAAGTAAACAATCAAGAAAGCCAGTGTGACTAATTAACAGTTAATCCTTATCATTTCAATTATCTTGTAAAAAGGACTGGCCCTCTGACATATTCAAAGAAACCATGTTTTACAGTATGAATTATGTAAGCATCAGTAATTGATTGGCAAGTAAACTACGCCCTACTTTGTTGTAACTAACAGTTCCTAAATACGCGGTCTCCAACTAACATACATGTGGCAACTATATTTCCCTCGTTTTATATCTGACCTTATTTCCTTATTATCAATTTGTAAGGCATTTAACACTGTTTACAAAATAACATATTTATTCTGAATTACTTTACTGAGGGCACATATGCTGCATGGTATATTTTTTTATTTCTTCTTTTAATTTAATGATGGTAATTGATGTTTGTATATATGGTACAGAAATAGCAGGTATTTACTCGTGTAAGTTATTTTGGATTGAAACTAATTGCTGATGATTTTATTGTTGTATTTTTTGTGGTTTATTCTCTGATTTTAGTACTGTAGCAGGGGTAAAGAAAAAACATAAATTTACATGAATAATGGTTAAACTTGACATTATATTTACTGAAGAAAAAAATTCTTTGCAGTGTGATAATAATTATTTCATCACAACAATATCTATAGGTGATAAAACAGAATATGTATTCTGTGGATTGCATAAGATCTATTTATGTAGATTTTTTTTTAGGAGACATGAAAATCAATAGACATAATGTAATAATCAGGAGTTCTCAGCAAAAATCGGGGGATATGAAATTGGGAGGTAGGCGTGGAACGACCCCAAAATTGGGAGTTTATTTTCTCCTGACATCAGCATTGACAGGTATTAAGAATGCAACTTATATTACCAAATTATTATCATCAAACTCTTGTTTATTTAGGCATGAATGACTTGTAGTACTTTAATGAATTTGTTAAATTATTGTAAGATTTCAGGAGCCGTGCCACATTGGTACTAAATCCAAATTTACGTTATAAAGAGGCATGTTATAGCCTAGTTTCACTGTATTGCATGTCAAGTAGACCCTGTCTGGATCTGATCCCTTAAGTTTTTCATACACAGTCAGTACCCCTCAATAATACACTGCAATTTTTTTGTACTCTGAAGCAAATCAATATTTTTTCATGTATGAAAAAATACAAGAATGATGGTACTGCATGCCTATTTAACTCCATTATAAAATGAGCAATTGCGTTCTGGTGCATGGATGCCCAATTTCAATTTCTTTTATTACTAGTTAAAACATTACACAGTAAGGTGTTATACTAGTGCATGGCGGTGGCAGGCCGAAAGGTGGTTTAGCAGTTTCAATCAAATTCACCTGACATTGCAGCTTCTGTGCCAAGCAGATGCTGCACTAGTCCACAAATGGATCAAAACGACAGAGGGTAAAATAAAAATCTTGAGATTCTGGCACATATGTTAATCTGAGTGAATTGTTTTTACCAATAGGTCACACAGTGCAACTCTACCCAGTACTCCAGATATTCATCTACACTAAAAGCAAATCCCCGAGGAATAAACCACATCATTAATTACCCATACATTATTAACAAATAATCCACAGTTTCCTACATTTTCATTTGCAAACACACTTGTCTGAATGTCCACAGAAAACAAATGTAGTACTACCTCACAATTTATCATTACATATTTTATCCAAATTACAAATTTCTATCTGTTTTATTTACATAATAAATAAATACAGACTTGAACAAAGACAACAAAAGATCATGAATGTAATGTATAACATAAACCAGCAGGTAGCTCTGCGAGGAAAATCAGTTGAACAAAATGGAATCTGGATCCTGGTTTTGAAGTTGGGCTATATGGCGAAGGACATCTTTCTTTGTAATAATTCCCAGTAACCGTCTGCAAAAGAGGTAAACAGTGTTAGTGCACTCACTTGTGTACCATATATACCTGAGTAAAATAATTATATTATAGATTCTGATCTTCCAATGCATAATGTGCTGGTAGATAAGACTCTATGCTGTTTGTTTTACTGACTCTGATCTGCTGCACGATGGCAAATATGAGTTTATACAATTTTCAGTTGCATTTGACCTATATATGAGCATGCATGGCATTTATAATGTGCATCTAACTGCATATGGAGTCAAATCTACTACACTACTGCTTAATGGGTACTCTACTGATATTATGTAGTTCTGAGAGAGTGACAGGTGTAAGGTGAAGTTATTTGCATTTGCAACATGCACAATGGAGAAAATGTTGGCATGACTCTATGTTAATATCATCTACTGTGACTGAAATTTCTTTTCATATTTAACTTGTGGAAATTGCAAGTGATCTAAGCAGACTGCTAACTAAGATGGCTGCATCAATGTGCTTTAAAATTCAGCCTGAATTAGTATAAAATAATATCTTTATTAGTTACTAAAATAGGGAAAATGAGTTTTGGCAGGCTAGAAAATACCAGCATCAAAAAGTGCAATGAATGCAAAACAAAATAAATAAAAATACAAGTTATGCTCTTTTCATTACAATTTACATCTGAAGTCCAGGAAGTGAAACTGGCTAAGCAGAGCTAACAGTTATTTTAATAGGTATACATCATAATAAGTAAGGCCAAGTTTCATAATCTATAACTCAAATAACACTCATGAATCATGCACCAAAATAAAGGGAATGAAAAGTTTTAACAATACTTAAGATGTGCAAGGTCTTTTTAAACAGCCAAGACAACCAGTGAGGAAACCTGGAAATTTTTTTTCCCTTAAAAATCTAACCATATGTAAAATCAAAACCGAAGAATGTTAATTAAGGATTCCTAGTGAACAGCAGTCAAATCTACTACTGCTTGATGCCCCAGATGTTGGTTCTACTTAATGATTTCCTAGTGAAAAACAGCAGTCAAATCTACTACTGTTTGTTGCCCCAGATGTTGGTTCTACTTAAATGATTTCCTAGTGAAAAACAGCAGTCAAATCTACTACTGCTTGATGCCCCAGATGTTGGTTCTACTATTGGATCTCCTAGTGAACAGCAGTAAAATCTACTGCTGCTTGATGCAACAGATGTTGGTTCTACTTAATGATTTCCTAGTGAAAAACAGCAGTCAAATCTACTACTGTTTGTTGCCCCAGATGTTGGTTCTACTTAATCATTTCCTAGTGAAAAACAGCAGTCAAATCTACTACTGTTTGTTGCCCCAGATGTTGATTCTACTATTGGATCTCCTAGTGAACAGCAGTAAAATCTACTGCTGCTTGATGCAACAGATGTTGGTTCTACTATCAGATTTCCTGGTGAACAGCAGTCAAATCTACTACTGCTTGATGTGTGTGTGATTTGGATTTTTAATGTACCGGTAGCTATAACAAATTTTCAGTCACATCACTACAATGTCTGCAGTGTGGCAGCTTAAAGTGATGTCTCGCATTGGGGCATCATGCTACAGACATGTAGCATCATGTCCCACCCAGTCACATTATCCTGACACCAGGTTGACCAGTCCTAACATTAACCTCTTCATGCTGAGCACCAAGTGAGACAGCTCCTAGTGCCATTTTTATAAATCTTTGGAATGACTCTACCAGGGTTCGAAACCCACAATCTCCCACATCTGAAGCAGATGCTGTAACCACTTAGGCCACCTGAGCGGTCCCTGCTTGATGCCCCAGATGTTGATTCTACTATTGGATTTCCTAGTGAACTGCAGTCAAATCTACTACAGTAAAACCTGTTATGAGAGACTGCCCCTTCTGCCAACCAAAAGTGGTCTCCCAAGACAGGTGGTCTCTCATAACAGGTGTGTGAAAATCGACTGGTTTCCAGGGTCAATAGTTAGCACTGTTGAAGAAAAAAATACCCATACTCACTGTACATGTATCATATCCTTTATTCATAAATCTTGTTAAATATTGCATGCATTCCTCTCGAAATAACTTTATATAATAAAGATATACAGTGTACATCTATCAAACAATGTGAATCAAATTTATATTTGAACATCACATGAATATGTAATTGTATTAGCACATGTATATGATTTGCGAAATAAACAAAGGTAATATTTATCCTAACCATAATGTAACTTCACATGACCATAAATTTTAGAGTTGTTTCACATGCAATAAAAACTGCACAGTTAGCTATGATCTATATATCTTATTCTATGCACTTAATCACTTTTCTTTAAGAAATCCATTATACTTCTTTGTTCACATTTTTTTACTCAGCTGATTGGTCTGAACATGTATCTCCATTTCTGAGCAAAGATGCAAAAGTTTGGGATTGCAATGCTGTAAAGCATATTCTTTAATCTCCTTTAAATGTTCTATGACTGTAGAATGTGAAATAACCAGAGGCAGAATTTCACCAATAGATGACTCATTGTCACTATCACTATCAGCAGTTGGAGGAGTACCCAATTTACCTCTCTGAAGAATATCCTTCTCCCAGTCTGGCCCTGAGAAATCATTAGCAGTTTCTAGACAGTGGTCCATATCGGCATATTCTTCCAATGTCATGCCATTGAGAAGAAGTTCCATTGATGGATGCATGTCTTGTTCACTCTCGTGCTGTAGCATATTTCCTCTGTGCTTGTGCACCTTTCTGCCATTCATTTCTAATGGACTCCTTGTCTTTGATAACATTCTGAACTTGCGTTTTACCGACGTTTAAGCTGGCTGCTATTTTGTGAGCTGTCTCCCCTTTTTCACTTCTTTCAATTACATTAAATCTTTCTTCCAGTGTTAGAATTTTTCTTTTTTTCATCGGAGGTTCTGCCATTGTTATTAGTGTTGATGTAATAATGACTAGATGTATTTCGATTTTGATCAGGATTTGGGGAAATATGGAATAAATATATATTATTTACCAATGAATGAAACCCCAAAAAATAATTAACTCATCAAGAAACAATACATTTTTTTTGAGACGAAGTTTAAATCACCAGCATTATAGCTTGATAAACAAAGGTTGCGACCATCTGCACCCGGGTAAACAAATGGTGGCTTGGTGAAACACTGTAACAAAAGAAATAATAATGAAAAAAAAAAAACAATCCGGAAATGATTCTCACTTACTAGTGTTAAAGACAAAGACCTCATTCACCCGCAGGCATTACAGATTAACTGGAAAGACAAATGATGTACTCAACCCTACACTGAAGCCCTTTCAAAAGATTTATCACTGGGACATTAGGACTACCGCAATGTGTGGGTTTTCACAAAGATAAAGAAAAAATACAAACCTCTAAATTGACTGCGTATGTCCATCATTACTCCCTTTGATAAAAAATGGTTAATCTTACTGGCAATTCACATGACTTCGTCACTACAATGGCGGTTAGTGACATGTACTTTAGTCTGGTTTACTGCAATTTACAAATGACACCATATGCCGGACTTGTAAATTTCACACAACTGGTAGCTAGCCAATTTTTTTTTTTTTTAAATACTGTATTTGAACAATCTTTACTATTTATGCGGTCGTTGATACAAAGGATTAAATGATGGTTAGTGGTGTTTATCTTGCCTTATGGTTGTTTAGTGTTATTTAATGTGCACTTTGTTTGCATACTACATGTATCCTGAGCTCTCGTGTTTACAAAGGATTAAGTCAAGGTCAATGGTGTTGATCTCTGTTTTTTGCGATGTGGTTGTTCATAGCAGTGTCGAAATGCATATTTTGCCAAGAAATTGCGGTCGCTGGTCGCATTCAGTAGGTGGTCGCTCATAACAGAGCGTTTATATAATAAAATCGATCCGTGCATTACGATTGTGATTGTACATGACAGGTGGTCGCTCATAGCAGAGGTCGCTCATGACAGGTTCTACTGTACTGTTTGATGCCTCAGATGTTGGTTCTAATAAATTATTTCCTAGTGAACAGCAGTCAAATCTAGTAGTGCTTGATACCCAGATGTTTGTTCTACTAACAGATTTCCTAGTAAACTGCAGTCAAATCTACTAATGTTTGATACCCAGATATTGGTTCTACTTAATGATTTAAGTTAAAGCATACACTGTCAGTTCTAGTACTGCTTGATGCCCACAATATAGTTTTACTTAATGATATTAAATGAACTGCTTAGACTGGTTTCATACTATTTCAGACCTGCCAATCCTGACAAGTCCGTCTCAGTAAGGCAGTTGATTTTTCTCCGTAAGATTGAGCAGTTTTCAATAAGGTGTAACAAAATATCAATAACTGCTATTGTAAAGCTGGAAAATGTAAATAAAAGTTTGACACAGCAACGATAAACATTATGTTCAACTGAAAAGTTTGTAAAGTACGCGCAGGCTTTATTTACCACTAGTACAGCTGCACAAACTTTAGCTCCAAACCCTATGCAACTCAATGGCTTGTTGCTATCTCTCAACTTGACATAATTCTCGGAAATTCTTTTTCCATTTCATATGACGACGGCAATCATATCTCCCACCACGAGGCATACTCAAATTGGCATGTGATGTCCTATAAACGTAATTGTGTCCTTTCCAGCTTTTATTCACAAGAATTTGAATACTCCTGTATATTCTTCTGCATTCATTATTAACACTTTTTTAGAAGCTTATTTTCCCTTTCATCTTAAACAGGCATCGCATTCTGGATGCCATTTAAAAAAAACAATTCTATAATCAACAGTTTGATCATGCAGACACTTTGCATGAACAATATGTGCAGTTTAAAGTGACTGGGGTGCTGCTGTAAAGTTAGTCTGGTTCCCTGACTAATTTTACTAATTCTAATATGAAACCCGGATCCATATCAAACACCAATGAACCAATTATCTGGATTTTTCAGCAACGATCGTTTTTCCATAGTATTTGCTTGTATACCGTAAGTCCGTATTTTAAGGGTAATTTTCATAAGACTTTCGGCAAAATCGTAAGAGTTGGCAGGTCTGCTATTTTAAGATTTGGTTTAAATTCTGAAATCTCTGAAAACCAGCCAATATTTCTGCCATTTCAGTGCTGGATCAACATTAATTGTTCTGTTAAAAAAAAATGTTTTGTGAAGGAAGGAAATCTGACAAAATATCGAGCTGATCATAAAGGCTAATTATTCTTCAAATGTTGGTCATTTTTAATTTCTTACTATCATGTCTTTCATTGATTAAATTCCATAATTATGCTGAAAATTATATGAGCAGAAACTTATAAAAAAAAAAACAACCACTGGAGCACTGAATGCCACATTATACACCTGCCCCATGATTAACAGTCCTCTATGTAGATAACTGAAATTTCTGCACATAAACCATTTTTCTTCTTCCAGTGAGAGTGACCTGGACCTTTCTCCTTTTGGTCCTGAAATTGACAGGCTTCTTCCTTACCCAAAGTGCAAGACATCTACAAAGTTAGGGCTAGGTCTGTGATGTAGAACTTGTGTCATTTTGTTTGAACCATTTATCTTCTTCAGTCAGTGACCTTGCCCACTGGACCCTTTGATTCTAAAATCAATAGGCTTCTTCCTTACCCCAAACACAAGTGATCCACCAAATTTGGTAGTTGTAAAAGTTGGAGATCTTGAGCTATCATGCAGAAACTGTTTTCCTTCTTTCAGTGACTGTGGCCTTGACCTTTGAACCATTATTACCAGAAACTGACAGGGTTCTTTCTTACCCCAAATATATGCCATTCCCTAATTTTGGTACCTGTTGATGATAGATCATTGACAACTAAAGTTATTATGCAGAAACCAAATTTGCAACAGGATAGAGAAGATATATGGGCAGTTTGTAACCCAAGCAAGTGCTATGGGACAAACACAAGAAATCTTCACTGCCAGTTTCTTGATTTGTGTTGCAGAATGGAGTTTAGAGAGATTGAGACTGGAACACTGGAGGCAATGACTACTTACCCATTATGAGTGACTACAGTTTGTCTGAGACCCAATTTTCTGAACATCTCAACCACAGTCTCCATAGGAGTCTGGTCTGTTATTGTCACTGGAGCCTGAAATTTAAAAAAATCGTAAATTTTATACAGATGAAAGGGCCAATACAATTAATAACAAATGTATTTAAAAGGTACCAACACTCTACTAGCCAAAACAAACTTGCAGGAATTTATAAGAAAATGTTTTTTCCCCTCTTGTACCTTTAAAAATTGCAAAATGACACACCAACATACAAAATTTGTTACAAACTATTTTTAAATGTTTTGAGTTAACATATTCACATCGTAAGTGAAGCAGAAATATCTTTGTCATAGCCTTTGATGGTGAACCTGAGATCATGGATGGAAGATCAATGAACATGTCTCACATACCGCCAAGATGGCCTTTGATGGTGAACCTGAGATCATGGATGGAAGATCACTGAACATGTCTCACATACAGCCAAGATAACTTTGATGGTGAACCTGAGATCATGGATGGAATATCACTACACATGTCACACATACAGCCAAGATATACCCACCTGATAAGTTTAGCTGAATCCATAAAATAATAATTTTCTCGAAAAGTTATTCAACTGGCATCATTCAAGGTATTCTTCAGATATATCCACAGGTGAGTCTGATCAAAATTAATTTACAATTGTTTATGTTATGTTCCACATACGACATCACAGAACATCACCTCCCTCCTGATGCAAAACATTTCACTCTGAAATCAATGTCAGATTGTATCTTTCAACTTGTTTACTGAAAAACAATTATTCAAAATCTTGTCAAAATTCATTTGTATATAAAACTAACAAGTCACTGTCCTCTTAAGCTCAGTGAAGGACAAAAATGCATCCAGTTATAAATGTTTGTTTGGATTTTATGTTTGCTGGTGGTGAAATAGACATCAATTTTATTCAAGACAAATTACATATTGCTTACGTGATTTAATTGAAAACCACACATTGAAGTCACAAGTGTTTCAATTGGAGTAGTTATAGCAAGATTTTTGAGAAGGTCATTATGACTGCCATGTTGGAGGTCAGATCAGCATCACAAATTAAACAACCATCCATTCAGTAGTAGCCATAAGAAGACTTTACAGAAATCCAAAACAGCAGCCATTTTGGAACTTAGATCAGCATCTTTTTAACACTGAAAAAAGTACATAAAGGTAACAAAAGATTTTCAATATGGCCATCATGGCAGCCATTTGATGTAAGATTGATGCCATTTTCATTCAGGTCCAAATAGATATCATAAATAGTCTTCTGGTGAAAACCCTTGTCAATATGGCACATCAATTCATCTGGGAAAAATCCCATGCTGATATGACTTTCCATTTAGCAGGAGTAGTAATAACAACACTTTTGATAAGGCTGCCATGTCAACCCTATTTGGAGTCAAATCAGTTCCATTTTCATTTAGGTCCCACTTAACAACAACATAAGAAGTCTTCTGGTGAAAATCCCATGTTGATATGAATCCCATGTTGATATGATTTTCAATTTAGGAGGAGTTGTGATAACAAGGTTTTTAATATGGCTTTCATAGTGACCATACTGAATGTTAGATCAACACCATTTTCATTTAGAACCAACTTAACATCGTAAGAAGTCTTTTGGTGAATACTGCCATGTTCACAAAATGGAACAATTTAGTTTCATAGGTAAATCAAATAAGTGCTAGATGCATGTAGAAGAACTAAAATTAAAACATCATTGCCTTGAATGAGAATTTTAAGCCATCTATATTAAAGATTATTCTCAAGTTTGTGAACAGTGGCAACATTTCTTTGAAGGTCACATTTTACTCCATATATAATTCACAAAGCATGATTATTTCATTTGTCGGAATAGTGTTCATGTGTGATTCATTTTATAAGATTATTCTGGAAGCAATAAGCTATCAGCAAAGCAAGCAAAATCCAGCAAAAATAAATTTCTTAACTCCTGGTTGACAGACTTTTACTTTGTGAAGCAGAGAGGCAAGGTCCCGGGGTGGGGGGTGGGGGGTGGGGGGTTGTTAATTCCTAGCACATACTACAAAACAACATGTTAAAACAAGTCATTATTTAGTAAACAGCATCCATCAAAATAGAAGCACCACGTGTACCTAACATATGCAACATGCTGAACTGAACTTTCAGATTAGTTCTATTCGTTATCTTAATCTCGTTAAAATACTATTAACTAACTGACACATACTTTTCAGGATTATTTTATCCAGGACAATAATAATCAGACCTTTGTGTTTGTACCATTGATTGTGTTGATAAAGTGTTAACACCCAAACTGGACAGAGGCATTTATTTTGCTGTATTACATGTAAATCCCCATTAAACATGGAAATAGCCCTCCAAAAATGAAATGGTCAGTCCCGATTGTAATGTATACTCAATTTTCTATTGAGACAAGCATATCTTGTGGTCCAACTGCTGCAGATACAGTTCTGACAATGCTAACATTATGGTTGTAAAGAACAACTCGTGATCAGGATTCGTCCAGAGAATCCAGCAGGGAAGTCTGAACAACAGTACCATCCAGCCTCTAGTGAGTGCAAAGATGAACACAAATGACATCTGCATTACCTTCATATCCCCTACTAACTACTGAAAAGTAGCAAAGACTACATCTATTTAAGCGTATATTTTGCTATCCAACTCATTTTAAAGACAGAAACTTGATGCATGTTTTTATTTAATGTCAGTGTGTTTGTCATTATGTATCTGCACATATGTGTATGGTGATGATATTTGACAATGTTATGCCTACCAACTATTTCTTTGTAAGTGTATGAAATACTTTGAAGAAAACAGACACATTATTTTCTTTTATCAGATTTGAATTCCCTATCACTTTCCATAGGCTTGTATGAAAAGATTGCTTATTCTTAACTAGACTGACTCCCCTTGGAGTTGTTGTTGTTGTAGTAGGGTTTAACACCATTTTCAGACAAGATAGGTTATACATGGCAGTTGTTGTTGTAGTAGGGTTTAACACCATTTTCAGACAAGATAGGTTATACATGGCAGCCAGTATAACTGGTGGAGGAAGAACCTGGGAAAACCCCAGAAAGAACCACCGACCCACGAAAAGCTCCTGGCAAGCTTTCTCACGTGCCCATGTTAGCCGAGCCTGAGACTCGAACCCACGCAGACAGAGGTGAGATGGCAGTGATCCCGAACGGTGAGCGCTTTAGACTACTCGGCCACTCGGGGCCCCGACTCCCTTTGGAACCTCAAAACATCTTTTCAAGTCTAAAAAACCCCAACATCATCTGGGAATATGGCAGGTACCCCACTCCCTCGATAACTCAAGCCCTGATAACTCGCAAACTCACTTATAATGCGGGGTCAGTCATGTCATGGATTTTTTTACTAGAAAGTACCAAAAAATATGATTCCTATTTGTTTAAAATGAAGAAAATTGTGACCAAAATCGCTCGTTTTATAGTCAAAAATGGTTGATATGACCTGGAAATTTGAATCAACATTATGAAATTATCAACATTTAATAAGAAATCACAAGTTTTGTTAAAATTTCTTTCCAAACAACATTCATGGTACACAGTAAATAACAGTATGCAACAAAATTTTGATCAATGAAATTGCACTAATGCCTACTTGAGGCAGCACTTTAATAATTAAATACAAATTAAATACGTTTTTTTTTAATAAAGTGAAATGCATGCTTTAGTTATATCTTTTAATTTGGTTTAAATGTAATGATCAGAAAATACAAGGTACACTGATGTATTCAAATGTGAAATATGTCAATCTGCCATAACAGCCATGTCCATGAGTGTTTCTGTGAGAACCTAATTAAGTGCCAATGGTGTTTTGATACTTAATCTGCATACATATTTGTTGTTTTGTTGCACTGAATCAAAAGCTGACCTCCTTGTATTACCGTGTTAATTATGTCTTTTGCATCAAATAATGGGGGTGGACTAACTGAAAAGTTAAAAGACATGCAAATCCAACCTGCGTAAGAGCTTGCGGTCCCAGTCTAGTGTCAGGTCAACTCATTTCAAGTGATCATGAGAACACTGTTACAACTGTTTCTGAGAACGTAATATAATCAAACTACCTTAAATTAGCACACTCATTCTCAAATGTGATCAACGATAGCAAGACAACCAAGTGAAAATAATACTTGATGATGTAAAATTCTGTTTCACAGATACATTTTAGTAATGAAAAGCTAGTTTCACAGTTTCAAGTTAATTTGTAAAACCTGAACTGGCAGTCAAAGATTTTCTCATGGATGAGAAGAAGTTTCACTATTACTTGCAATGAAATCATGGCATCAATATTTTCATATAGAACAATAAAAAAAAAAATTGACTTTCAGCAATGATTGTTTCATGAACTAAATGTTCTGTGATTTTAAATAAAAGGAACCTTGTTTGTGAATTTGAATCAATAACTAGTCTGGTTTCCAGCTTTGTATGCTTGTTGAGTTGCATTCCACAAGAGTAGAGAGCAAAGCAGGGCGCATAAGAATCAGGGAACCAAACTACTCAACAACAATATAAAGTAGTGATGTAATACACAATGTTTTCATGTACACATGGATTGAAACCAGCTGGAATAATGTTAACAATCGATCAGTGGATGGACATCTTGAAAACTAATGTCATTTTTACATAAAAATGATTAAAAGTGCTTTATTGACAATTATTCCCAACGTGATTTTAAAACGAGAATTCAGCCATTAAACAAACCAGTTCGCTCCCCACCCTGTGGTTTTTTTGATGTCCAGTGAAGATGGCATCATTTCAAATTGTTATGGAGGTCCCTTGATAACTTGTGCCCTTGCTTATAGTGTGGTCTGTTTTTGGACCTCGTTGTGCAGGAGTTATCGAGGGAGAGGTGTATGAACAAATATATTTATTTACAACATTACAGTATATGCAACTCTCCTAATGAGTCCAGATGTACAGACCTGAGGTCAAAATCAAGATGCCCCCCCACCCCCGTAAGCAGCAGGGCACAATAAGCTGCAACTGATTCATGGATATTTGGATACTAAATTACTTTGTTGAGCAATTAAACAACATACGTGTAAAAAATTACAGCTGACCGATGGAGGTACATAAGGGTGTAAATATCATCAAGGGATTTAAGAACAAAGAGACTGGGTTGATTAGAGATAAACAAGAATAAAAAGCACAGGAACAGAGTGTTTAGTAATTAAAGAACGTGTGATTAACCTGTACTTACCATATCCATGATTTTTCTGAGTTTGAGTGGAACAGGTCCATTCACTCTGCGTGGGACCTGGTCAGTAAAATACACAATAGACTCACCAACCACACCTTCTATTGTCTTCCTAGCACTGGCTGTGATAAAGGAAATAAAAATTAATAGGTGTATTGTGATCTCATACAATCATCTGAAGGAAGAAGTGAAACAGATGAAAACAATCTATCTAGAATCATACTGAATAAGTAACTAGGTTTGCACATGGTCTCAAGTTTATCACAAGCATTTGACTCACATTTACTAAAAGGTATAATAATCAATCTTATAGTAGAAGATACCAAATACTTTATGACCTTGACCTGAAGGTCAAAATGAGCAAGCATGCATGTCACATAATGAATCGTCTTAGACTTATGATGATTCATCCCAAGTAGGAAGAAAATCCAAGTGGTTTAGTAAATTTAAGCAAATAAGAAAAACTTCAACCAAAACAATAACACCAATTTTCAAGGACTTTGACCACAAGGTCAAAGAGTTAAGCAAGCACATCACTGAATTAATCGTTTTAGCTTCAAAATGATTCATCCGAAGTACTAAGAAAATCCATCAAATGGTTTACAAAATAGGAGCAAGTAAAATGCTTTAACCAAAATGACAATGCCATAACTGCCAGAAAAGCGACTGGCTTGTCTCACTTCTCATGATCTTGGATTTACAATAATTTGTTAATGTCAAGAAAAGAAACTCAAACAGAGTCCAAAGAATTCAAAAGAAAATATTTAATGGAGTTATTAAAGTTATCTACATGTAAAAAATTCCTATCCCTTCACAGTTTATGTCAAACGTTGGAGACAGTAAAATTATCTATATGTCAGAATTTCTTATCCTTTCACAGTTCATATGGAATATTAGAGTCAATTAAATCATCTATGTATCAGAAATTCTTTTTCCTTCACAGTTCATATTTAACACTGAAGATAATATTCTATGTATCAGAAATTCTTTTTCCTTCACAGTTCATATTTAACACTGAAGATAATAAAATGATCTATATGTCAGGAACTCTTTTCCCTTCACAGTTCATATTCAACATTAGAGACAATAAAATTATCTCTGTCAGAAATTCTTATTCCTTCTCAGTGTATATCAAACATTAGAGACAATAAAATTATCTCTGTCGGAAATTCTTATCCCTTTTCAGTTTAGATCAAACATTAGAGACAATAAAATTACAGTATCTCTGTCAGAAATTCTTATCCCTTCACAGTATATATCAAACATTAGAGACAATAAAATTACAGTATCTCTGTCAGAAATTCTTATCCCTTCAGAGTATATATCAAACATCAGAGACAATAAATTTATCTCTGTGTCAGAAAATCTTGTACCTTCACAGTATGTATCAAACATTATAGACAATAAAATTATCTCTGTTTCAGAAATTCTTATCCCTTCACAGTTCATATGGAAACACTGGAGACAACTGAATTCCAATTATTTAGTCAGAAACACCGAGAGATGGAATAAAAACATTTTTCAAATTTAAACCTCTTTGCATCTAATAAATCAAAACAACATAATGAGAAAAAATGAAATATATATCTATTGCCATAAAAAAACAATCTGGAATCTGCACTTTACATTCATTCTTCACAAATCAATATGACCTAATTAGATGAAAATCTGAGAGAAACCTGTTGCTAGGAGGAGATCCCGCCTCAGTACAAAGCCAACAAGATACTGTGATTCTCTAGATACTACCACTGGGAAACCGTTATGCTCAGTATCATGTAGAATGTGCTCTGTCAAATGAAGAAGAAACATGAATTATACCCATTATGTTCTATATCATGTAGAATGTGCTCTGTCAAATGAAGGAGAAACATGAATTATACCCATTATGTTCTATATCACATAGAATATGATCTATCAAGTAAAGGAGAAACATGAATTATACCCATTATGTTCTATATCATGTAGAATGTGCTTTGTCAAATGAAGGAGAAACATGAATTATACCCATTATGTTCTATATCATGTAGAATGTGCTTTGTCAAATGAAGGAGAAACATGAATTATACCCATTATGTTCTATATCATGTAGAATGTGTTCTGTCAAATGAAGGAGAAACATGGATTATACCCATTATGTTCTATATCATGTAGAATGTGCTCTGTCAAATGAAGGAGAAACATGGATTATACCCATTATGTTCTATATCATGTAGAATGTGCTCTGTCAAATGAAGGAGAAACATGGATTATACCCATTATGTTCTATATCATGTAGAATGTGCTCTGTCAAATGAAGGAGAAACATGGATTATACCTATTATGTTCTATATCATATAGAATGTGCTCTGTCAAATGAAGGAGAAACATGAATTATACCCATTATGTTCTATATCATGTAGAATGTGCTTTGTCAAATGAAGGAGAAACATGAATTATACCCATTATGTTCTATATCATGTAGAATGTGCTCTGTCAAATGAAGGAGAAACATGAATTATACCCATTATGTTCTATATCACATAGAATATGATCTATCAAGTAAAGGAGAAACATGAATTATACCTATTATGTTCTGCATCATGTATAATGTTCTCTGTCAAATGAAGGAGACACAAAAAACATTTTAAATTTGTCTATGTTAAAGTACATCATATACTTTGTTGCAGTATGCAACAGTTATCAAATATTTGGTTTACAATTTTGTGGGTGTGAAGAGAAGTATGGAAATATTTAAAATGAATAAAATATTGGTAAGCCTTTACTAGACAATGTTTTTTACCGAGACCATTAATTTAAGTGTTATCTGCTTAAGACTACATACTAAGTGAAATCAAATTTCCTGTCACCCTGTATGCAAGATATCGAGGATAAGAATTACCCAATTATTGTCTTTAAAACTTAATTCGTTTAAATCTGGAGGTACTATGCATATATATGTACAAACATCTGTACTATGCATATATATTTACACACATCTGTACTATGCATATATATGTACAAACATCTGTACTATGCATATATATGTACAAACATCTTTACTATGCATATATACGCACATCTGTACTATGCATATATATGTACAAACATCTGTACTATGCATATATGTATACACAACTGTATTATGCATATATATATATATACACACACCTGTACTATGCATATGTATACACATCTGTACTATACATTTATATGTACACACATTTGTACTATGCATATACATGCACATACATCTGTACTATGCATATATATGTACAAACATCTGTACTATGCATATATATATTTACACACATCTGTACTATGCATATACATGTTTATGTAGACACATTTGTACTATGCATATATATGTACACACATCTGTACTATGCATATATATGAACACACATCTGTACTATGCATATATATATACACACATCTGTTCTATGCATATATATGTACAAACATCTGTACTATGCATACATATGTAGACACATCTGTACTATGCATATACATATACACACATCTGTTTTTTAGGGTTTACTAGAACAGTTATGTAGTTAACTAATTCACAATCATCTTACTTCTAAAAACTAGTAATTGCAAACCAACAGAAAGCCCTTTTAATAATTTCTAAGTTCAAAATCTATTGTTTTTCACAGTAAATGTTGAGGTTATCAATGACCCTAGTTGTGCTTAATATCTGGCACAAATGTATATACATAAATGTCAGGTATATGTACATCCCTCCAGTAGTGCAGCAGGTCACCTTCAAATGACGAGGTATGGTCCACAACCTTGATCACACATCTGGGTGCATATGAGTGTCTACATTATTCATTTTCAAGATCTGTGTTTAATACTTCTGATTGTAAGCATTATGATTTACCAATATGTCACAATGATCGTAACCTAGAATGTCTTGCTAAGTCAGGCCTGACAATAATCTGATGAATGTCAAGAAAAGATGCTAAAATTGTGTCAAAAGAATTCAATAGAAAATGTGAAGTCTAATCTTAAAAGCAATTAACAGTTCCACTATTTGCCCACCTACGTCACCTGCATAGAAAAATCTTTACTAATCACACAATTAAAACTTTTACTGACCTCCATTTGTTATAAAAATAAGACAAGTTAAACATTTCAGCTAAATCCAATAATTACTTGTTTAATTGTCAAAGTTCAAGGTAACTATATTTTCTCAAATTTAATGTCCACTGTGTGGGACCTTGCAAATTTGTGCTCATAAATAGATGGTGGTCAGCCATGGGTCATATGTAAAGATATAAACAGTATTGTGTAAGGTCAACTGATATGGTTGATCTTATTAATGGCTTCCTTTTCTTGCTCAAAAGGAAAACCAATTATAAAGTTTGTTGATAGAAGATTGTATTGAACATAAAATACTGCCCACCCTAACTATAATGCTGTAATTGGGATCCATAAATGCTGTCTTATGTACCAAAGAGCAATATAATAAAAACAACAAAAAACTGTTGATTATGTAAATGTGTATGTTAATAGGGAGGAAGATTATATTGTTAAATAAATGCATGTGTGTGTGTGTGTGTGTGTGTGTGTGTGTGTGTGTGTGTGTGTGTGATTTGTATTTTTAATGTAGCTTTAAAACTTGTTCAATCATATTGCTACAATGTCTGCAGTTTGACAGTTATAGTGATGCTGCATCATGTTCCACCCAGTCACATTCTCCTGACACGATGTCAACCAGTCAATAGATATGTACCTGTGTAATATTAGTTTTGCTCAAATACATCTGACAAATCATTGTAAGTATGCATTTCAAATGGTCAAGCAGTCACTTTACGAAAATAAAGATGTCCAAATGAAACCGGACTTCTTTCTTGAATCTAATCTTGTTTGTACATTTAGTATGTGTGCATCCGAAGATGATTATTGAAAAATGGTGCCTGAATAACACAAGAAATCTGCTTACTGGTAGTACATCTAGTGAAATTATAATAACGTAAGGACTGCCTTAGGATTTTATCAATGGACAATTCCATTAATGCTGCAGTGGAGTAATATCTGATATCAATGAGATGCTGTACTGCGCTTGGTTCACTACCTGCACTTCTTATGCTTCCAGTTATGCTATGTTATATGAACAGCATTCTGGCAGGCCCACATGACTGCTAACCTGTGTTGTGTATCAGCCACATCTACTGGATGTCTATAGGTATGTTCACATCTATTGGCATTCTACAAATAGACTGAGTAATGGAGTTGGCCTCTAATAGAGGAATGGAATTTATTTTGGATGGAAGAAGTACACAGCCCAAATGACTGCTGTGTTCTGTTTGGTGACTGAATAATGGATGAAGGCTATACTGGAAAGCTTTGACTGTTAAGAACTAACCACACTGTGCATAAATCACTGTTCTCTTATTGGAGTTACTATAAACTTGACCTTTGACCCTTTAATGCCAAATCTACAAATTACTTTCTTATCCCTAGTGCAAGCCATCTACAAAGTTTGGAAAAGGTATCTGAACTAGAAACTATGGTATTGTGTGGAAACCAATTTTATTTTCTGAGTCAATATGACCTTGATCACCAACCTTTTACTCCAAAAAGCGTGTTTCTTTCTTACCCCAAGTGCAAACCATGCACCAAAATTTGGTCAAGATATGCAATTTATAACCAAATTTCTTGTTGGGAAACATAAAACCAGACACCAGATTGACTGATAGCTGTCACACCATTATACTCTCCACCTCATGATGGGCATACACACAAAAAAGAGCAAATACTTGTATCAAGCACATTTCATAAACTTCATTTCTACTCACCTATCTCCTCTAGTGTTGTGGACTCCTGTGTTATAACACACAAAGGTGGGTCATTCCTCCTGAAATTAACAATGAGCAATTAAGTTAAGTTAATATATCAACATGTGTTAATGCAGTTAGACTCAATATACAGGGTCATTAAAAAACTACACATTTATTTATTTTCTTGGGCATCATGTTTTCATTTATTTTTTGAGAAATAACATTTGCATCAGTACTTAAATATGTGGATTGGAGAAGATTATATGATTGTTTCTAAAGGAAGATCATCAAAACTTTTTTTTTAAAATTTGAGATTTGCTGTAACCAAGATATCCACAAGAAGTCAATACCCCATAACAATAGTGAATTCAGAGCTTAGTGAGGTTCAATTAATTACCTTGTTGCAATTAAATATCAGCTTGATTTAAGCCAGAATGCATTAATCATATATTTTCATCGGGCAAATATCATATAAAACAGGGTACTAGTATACTGTTGGCTTGCAAATTTGCTTTCTCCTGAAAATATTGCAGAGCCACAACACAAGTACAAACTGCAAACATGCATAATAATTTATATACTGGCAATCCACACTGCATTTACAATTCTGATTTTTTAAATTATTCCCTACAGTGCAAGCTTAAAGAAAAATTTCATGTTTAATTTAGTAAATAATAAAACAGCTCATAACTTGTAAAGCTCCATTCCCTTGCAAAAAAATAAAAACCTTTGATATGGCATGACATGTGGCTCTCGCAATGAATTATGGTGAAAAGATTTTGAAAGAGTCCAGAAGGAAAGGACAGAGTGGAAACGTGGGGGCAAACAATTCAATAATGTATGGTACTTCCAAGTATATTGTTCATTATGCATTCATATCACAATGTCAGCAATCCAGCAATGTGGATCACTGTGGCATATAGAACTGTACACAGCCAAGCCATAATTAATTCAAAGCATGTCAATGCAAAGTTCAGAAAGCATGTACTCTCACTTTCCAAGTGTCAGAATAAGACTCTAGCCATGGAAGTATAACGGACCCAATCAATAATCAAGACAATCATCTAAACATGGTGCATTAATCATGTTATCAAACCTTGTATCACTGAATCTAATTAATACTAATTTTAGAACACAACACAAGAGTTCCTCACAAATTAAATAAGTCAAACTACCGTATGATCCATGTGAATTTTGGTGTTATAACCATCATTTCCTATTCTTATTCATTGCAAAGATCAAGCTCGTAATATAAGTTAACAAGAGTGAATGGCACATTTTTATGCCCAGCCTATGTTTACTAGTCCTCCTGTGTAGGTAGCTGTAGGGCATGGTTGACTCCGCAGATTATTGACAAGTGGGTCTTAATGACCTTGACCTTTGGTCAAGCTAGGCAATCTTGAACTAAACTTAACATGCATCAAAAGTTTCTTAGTAGACATGCCTGATCCAAGAATCTACAGGTTTCTTTATCATCCTAAGTGCAAGTCATATATAAAGTCTGGTCTTCTTTCAGTAACAGCTACCATAACCTCAGACCCCAAATCAACAGGCTTCTTCCTTACTAAAGTGCAAACCATTAGCAAAGTTTTGTCCACACATGTGATGTAGAACTCATGTCATTGTCTGGAAATGATTTTTGTTTTCTTTGTCGCAGTAACATTGACCTTTCAAATTTTGAGGCCAAAATTGATAGGCTTCTCCAGTACAAGCCATCAACACAGTTTAGTAACTGTAAATGGTGGAGGACTCTATTCTACAAAAACATATTCTCCTTCTTTCATTCAGTGACTGTGACCTTTCATTTCCAAATAAACTAAACAGGAATGTCAGGTTCATTACACATGAATTGCGATGAAAACTTTTCTTTTGTTTTCTGGGTCATGGCATAATCCATAACCATTGCAAAGTTTCAAGAGCAAATTAAATTGGTCAAAGTGACCTAACATCATCTTATTAATAGTAACCTCCTTGTTGAAAATACCTGTCAAGTTTTATTACTGTATATACAACAGTACCCGAGAAACTGACTTAAATAAAAAACAAAATTTACATGATGGAGCATGAAAATTAGATCATTGTGACCTAGTTTTCCCTGTGGTGAGTAGTACTCTCCAAGGTAAATACACCCATCATGTTTTATCAATGTGCATTCAACAATGTCAGAGAAAGTAAACTAGGTGCAAAAACTTAATGTTGACCCCTGCGCCAACGATAACAATGATAAAATTCATCAGAAATGCGACTCCTATGTCAGTCCTGTGCTTTGCACGTGAGACAGAAATGGACATATGACAAGTTAATTATACCTTGTACTTATAAAATCTACACTGCTAAACAAAAATGTCAATCTGGAGACATATGGATTTGGCTGAACCATACAAAGTAACTGATGTCATGGAAAAATTAATATTTTCTGCTGAGGACCATAATGTGGATGAAAGCTACATGCTCATTAAATAATTCTCATATTATACATCTGAAACAAAAGTGCCAACTAATAAGGAATTATTACAAGCATAGGTGATAGTGCTTTGCAGATTTTGAGGTGGAGGATATTTTGCAACTAAAAGGTAAAACTTGTACAAAGCATGGAAAAGCAACTACAAACCTAAGTACATGTTGGTTTTGAGATTGCAACCAGGACAAACAACTTGCAAAATTCAAGGTATCAACAAAAATCAAATATTTCTCAATGACTATTCTCTGACTACATGATTTGATTGCTCTGTAAAAAAATTTGACACTGAATATCAAATTGATGGCCACACCACATCAAGTTCTTTTAATATTCAGGTAAACCATATAATGTTCTTCTTTCAATATTCAGGTAAATATAGTATTTTAAACTTCAACATTAATAAAACAATTCTAAGTTTAATTTTCATTATTTTCAACCATGTTGCAAAATAGCAAAAATTAAAATGAATATAAATTATATTATGTACCATATTATTAAAAACTGATGCACATTATATTCTAACTAGAAAGTTGGGTCCAACTGCAAACAACAAAGATCCAGACCTTCTGTCACATAATGAGCCTGCAGATCTGGGTCTATGTTGTTTGTTCTATTGATTAGTCCTCATAAAATGCATAAGCCCAGATCTGCTTGCACATTATGTCCTGGCAGATCTGGGTCTGTGCAGTTTTGTACTTGGATCAGATTTATAAGCCAGTACATATCATATACCTAAAGTAATGTACACGATCTGCAAAAACTGTACAAAATGGAGCAGAATAAAAGTTTTCCTAAATTTTAGCAAAAAATCACAAGAGCTACTACACAATAATTTGAAATAATACATAAATTAAGTTACCAAAAAATGTTCAAGGTGATGACATTATTTTTTAATACCAATCAAGTTTTAGAGAAAGATGTATTTATTTTTGGAGAAAGTACTTACCCAGTCTAAATATGTCAGGAGAATATCCACTACCTTGTAAATCCAGCACTCCCAGGCTATAAAACATGTCTGACACATAACTTGGCTTGCTTTAGCAATAAAAGTGCTAGGTGTTGTTGCTTTGCCAAGATGGAAGTCAGTCAAGAGTTATCTCCCCAAATTTGGTGTGAATTTGCAATGCTCCTTCAGGATTATACTATAGGGAGATCTTTGGTTTATATAACCATTTTACGATCATGCAAGTATTATCAGAAACATATTACTCTAAAAACTTGAGTATTCTTCAAAATAATCCGCTGACCATAATTATGTTATGAAGGGAGTTTCATTCCCTTACCATGGAGTTGGCCATATTTCTGTCTTCTTTTGTACATGAAGAAACTCAAGTTGTGTCAGAGACAGGCTAGGTTTAAGACATTGTTCATGCATGCATACTGTGTAGAACTTTCACTCTCACTGATCCTGCAAAGGTACCTACATGATTATGAAGCTACTCAGTGAATCAGCACGACAGCCTGTTACATAGCTGGTATAGGTTGTACGAGGTCGTACTGAGCCATTTGGGATGAAAGATCTCTGGGATAGAAGCTTGTCTCTGACCAATGCTTAGATGATATCTGTTATAGCTCCTGAAGGTTATCCAGCAAATGTGCTATGCTAAGCTAGTAGTGACTGCCCTATCGCTATTAGTGACTGCCCTAACCATGCCAGCCAGTAAATGCAAGCACTTTATATGGTCTTGGGTTAGTTCCTTGCAGGCTTAGCACATGACCTATGGTACCCAGGATGCCAGAGCCTGAGAAAATTAATCTTTCCATCTCTGAATGGTAACAGCAACCAAGATTTCCCTCTTCTGATTGGCCCTGTTTGCTTTAGGTATCATTTCAGAGCCCTTACAATATTCTGTAGATACCAATGGGACAAATGGTACAAGGAAGACATCATAAAGGATTGGCTTCCCATTTCTCACTAATGAAAGAGTAGGCCATTATGAATGAAAGCAATTCATCATGGCAGAACTGCCGATTCTGTCCACTGCAGCTAGAGTAATTAGTAGCCTTCTCATTTTCTTTACAGTAATCAGTTCAAAATTATAAGTGCTGCCAGTAACCCCAAAATTGCTCATATTAGCTGTTGTGGATGTCATATTGGCACCATTTTCATTTATGATCAACAATACATTATTTAGAACCAACAAGATACTATAACAAGTCTTCTAGTTGAACCCCATGTTGATATGACTTTCTGTTTTACCAAACTAACAATAACAAGATTTTCAAGATGGCTGCCATGGTGGCCATATCAGACTGGTACCATTTCCATTCAGGACCAACTAAACATCATAAAAAGTCTTTTGGTCAAAGCATAATATCAATATGACCAGACATTTAGGATAAGTAGCTATAACAAGATTTTAAAGATGGCCATTGTGGTAGCCATACTGTAAACACTGTTTCCAATTACAACCAAAAAAACATCTTAAGAAGTCTCTCAGTGCAAACCTTATGATGATATGACCATCAATTCAGAAGCAGTGATGAAAAGATTATCAAGATGTCCACTAAGATGGTCAGATTGAATATCAGATCAGGACCATTTTCATTCAGGACCAACAAGAGATCACAAGTAGTCTTTTCGTGAAAACTCCATGTTGATATGACCATCCAATCAGGTTAAGTAGCTATAACAAACTTTTCAAAATGGCTGCTGAAGTGGCTATACTGAAAGTCAGATTTGTACCACTTCTGTCTAGGACCAACAGGGCATAATGAGATGTCTTCTAGTGAAAATCCAATGTCAATATGACTTTCTGTTTTGTTCTTGAGAAGTAGCAAAAAAAGGAATTTCAAATGACCACTATGATGGTTGTATTAGATGTCCAAGAAGCACCATTTTAATTTCTGACTGATTAGACCATCTGATGAATGAGTGTGTAAAGTTTCATAGTAATCCTTCATGCAGTTTAGGAGTATTAGTGATAATGAACTTGTGCTAACAGACATATGGATAAAGCATGATGGAAGATGGACAAAAGGCTATCCCCAAACTCTTCTGGCCAATGACAAATGGGGTTAATAACAGAACAATTACTTGACAAAATTCATAAACAAGTTGAAATTAAAGCAGTACAGACCACAGAGCAGGCAATTAGAATGGAGCAAACACTTATCATATTAAGTAATACAAATGATGTGCAAAATATTCACTTATGATGAAGATACAATGAAATATAGACAATAAAACAGGCAGAGTATACTCCCCTGGTGTGAGAAAATTCCCACAAATAGCTAATCAATGCGAAGGCACAAATGAATTTGGTATTTGCAAAGTCTAGAGAAAATACATGGTTCACAGCATCAGTGGAAATAGTAAATGACAACTGATAGGATTTAGTACTAAGCATTATACATGGGGAGATAACTCATCTGACTTCCACCTTAACAAGCAGATGAGGATATGTGGTAGTTCAGTTGGTAGATTGTCAAACTCATAATCCAAGGGTCATGGGTTCAATGCCCACCCATGCAAACCTTGGTAGACTGCTTTGGTGTGTATTTAGAAAAGACTGCTTTTATTTCTTAGGCAAGATAAAGGCACAATGTGTTAAACTACCATTAAACCTATCAACATCAATGATCAACTAATAACTTTTTGCACAACTATTGCTAAAACAGCCAAAACACAGCAAACATTTTTAGCTTGTAAGGGCAGGATTTGCAAGGTGGTGGAAGTACTCCTGACATAGTATGACTTGGTAATATATTTGAAGAAAAAAATCAAAGATCTAGTCTTAAGTACAGAACTGAATCATCAAATTTGTATTGCAGTAAACCCATATATACAGGTGAATAACAAATTTATAACACAAACTTTGGAAAGGTACATAAGAAAATTTACATCATGTAGAAATGCACCATCTAGGTTTTGAAGATGCAACAATTGCACAGATGATTTTAATTCATTCATGGGCACAACATTGTTTGTACCATCAATAATATTAAACCGACATGTCATCTGTTGAGAATATTTAAATACACGCCATAAAAACACTTGGTCCAAAAGATTTAAGCACAGTGATTCACTTAAATAAATATGTTACAGTTATATAGAAAATTATATAATAAGAACTTATAAAACAAATCAAATTAATAATCAGCTATTACAATTGCCCAGAATTAAGGCTACAATTATACCAACAAAGAAAAATGGTTATTTTAGACCTAATATGTCTGATTGGCAAATTTTAAGTCAGACCTTTATATTTTCAGCCAATGGTATTAATGGATTCTAGATGACTTACGCTTAAATTCACACTTAAATACCATTGATGAAAATTTAGCCTGGAACTTGTGTTCAAGCTTAACCAAAGAATTTGTTAAATTCAAAGAAGCACTGATACAATGAAATGCCATGAAGTTATGTTAGCTCGCATTGGAGAGATTCAATTACATGGTTCAACTCTGTTCTTGTTCTGACACTTAAAATATATTTTAATCAACTGAACATTTGTTGTATTTTTTCTGTACTCAAATCATCTACCAATGCAAACAGTACACATTGGAAAAGAAATTTCTTTGTGAAATCTTGTTGCAAGAACATGAAAAAATTACCATGCCTTCAAATGCAGAACAGATATGATAGTTTACAAACCATTCCAGATAATTAAGTTTAAGATGTTTGTCATTTGAGGAGATGTAAACATAAACAGAGCCACAGTCTGCAGGATACAAAGAAAGAAGTGGCATACTGCACCTAGACAACAAGCATCACTTACACTCCAAGGCCATAACGCCAACATCTTCGGTGGGTGTGGAAAGCAAAATGCAGAATTTACATTAGTAATAAGCTGGTTTTAAAAAACAAGAGTTAAGTTTCATTGCTAGCAAATGTTGATTTTAAATACATTATGTCCCGATTTTGCTACTGACTGTACCGTAAGTAACCTGTTCTGATTTCTATAGTCCAATGAATTTAGCAAAAACAAAGCAAAATGCATTAAATGTTCTTGGACAGTGCTGACACAAAGTAACACAATATGACATAATGTTTTTTTAAATTCAGATTACAACTTAATCATCAAGAATATTAGTATAATTACATATATTGTTAGACATACTTCTTTATTACTGCAGAGGAAGAGGAAGCACGAATGTTCTCATTGGCCGATTACATTTCTAACTTTCCTAGCTTGTGAAAGAAATTTCACAAAGTTGCTTCAGATTATGTGTGAAATATAAATTATAATGGTTTGCAGTGAGGTGTCTCTCACTAGGCCATGCCTGCTTGACCCACATAACCATGCAGAGTAAAATCCACATGTCTAGCAAGATGTTACTTATCGAACAATGCCAATTTTACATATTTAGCTTCTTACTCGGCTGTAGTATAGATGCATTTCATGGACAACATGTCAGCTATTCAACATTATGAAAAATTGGACATATGGACATATCAGTTATTCAACGTTATGAAAAATCGGACATATGGACTTTTCAGTTATTCAACATTATGAAAAATTGGACA
>JAECUM010036590.1:0-16423 GCA_016617855.1 Megalonaias nervosa | reverse complement strand
CGTACAATCGTGATGAAGAGTGCACCAAAGTCATGTGAACTTGATCCGATTCCGACATCACTGCTGCTTGAGTGCTTAGATCCAATATTGCCTTCACTGACTGATGTTATTAATACCTCTCTCTCATCAGGGGAATTCCCATCAATTTTCAAAACTGCCATTGTAAAGCCTCTGCTGAAGAAACCAACACTCGACCATAACGATTTAAAGAACTACCGCCCAGTTTCTAATCTCCCATTCATGTCAAAAATCTTAGAAAAAGTTGTTCTATCCCAACTTGTATCTCATCTGAATTCAAACAGTCTTTTTAGCATATCGCCTTTGCCACAGTACTGAAACTACTCTTCTGAAAGTAGTTAATGACCATCTCTCTGCTTTGGATAGCGGAAAAATTACAGTCCTCACCCTCCTTGACTTGTCTGAGGCATTTGACACTATAGACCATGATATATTACTTCACCGTCTCCAGTATGTATTTGGCATTCACGATACAGCCTTACTATGGTTCAAGTCCTACTTGGTCAACAGGACACAAATTGTGTCCGCAAATGGAAAACACTCCAGGCCAGTTGATCTATGTTGTGGTGTTCCACAGGGGTCTGTCCTTGGACCTGTTCTCTTCATTCTATACACGCAGCCACTCTCAAGTGTCATAGATCATCATCCAGTGTCTCACCAATTGTATGCTGATGACACTCAAATATACAAAACTAGCCACCCAACTGAAGTTGAAGCTACCATCCAAGGTGTAGAGAGGTGCATTTCCGATCTGAAATCATGGATGACATGTAACAAGCTGCAGATGAATGATGATAAAACTGAAACCATTCTAATTACAACACCAAGACTTTCTCATTCACATCCTTTACCTCAGGCAATGAATATCAGCAATACCAACATTAAATTCACACAGTCAGTACGAAACCTAGGTGTTACTCTCGACAGTACTCTCTCATTGCACCAACATGTCATGAACATATGCAAGGCTGCATATCTTGAGCTCAGACACATCAGCTCCATTCGAAAGTATCTTTCAGTTGATGCCACTAAAACACTTGTGTGTTCCTTAGTACTTTCAAAACTGGACTATTGTAACTCAATTTTGTCTGGTTCGTCTCAATATCTACTCCAGAAACTTCAAAAAGTTCATACAGCTTCTCGGATCATCCTTAGAATACCACGATCAGAGCTCTGCTCTGTACCCTACACTGGCTATCCATTCGATCAAGAATCAAACACAAAATTTGTTCTCTGTGCTACGTTTCACTGACGGGCTCCAGTCCAACATACCTATCTGACCTCACTCATGTGTACACACCAGCAAGATATTTATGCTCCTCTTCTGACACTCGTATTCTTATTATTCCCACTATGAAAATGAAATCATATGGACAACGTTCTTTTGCATTCCAGGGCCCAGCAACGTGGAACGAATTGCCCACTGAACTTAGACACAAAGACACAGTGATCTCATTCAAGAGCGCTCTTAAAACTCAGCTATTTCAACTGCAAGAACAGACTTAAAGACCTAATAATGTTTCCTTACCTTAAATATTTACAGCATGTTTTCTGTTTTCTAATTTCGTGGTGTTTGTTTTCATTTTTGTAATCATATTATTATATATGTTTGTTTTTTTTTTAAAGTGTTGTCAAATGTTGTAAAGCGCTTAGAGCTTCTAAAGATTAGGCGCTATACAAAGTGGAGAAAACCCAAATTAAAACTAAAAAATAATTTTAAAAAAATTACATGACAAATGACACACAAACCATGCTTTTGATCCTGTTCGACATCCAGTACTTACCAGAAATATGTACATGCATGTATTACTTCACATGAATGAGACTATTTCAATTTGGAATGAATGGGTAACACCTGTAATGACTGGCAATGACGCTAAGTTATTACCACCACTAGCTAATGATATGTGATATGTGTAGAGATGTGTGCTTATTATCATTATTATTATTATTATTATTATTACTACTACTACTACTACTACAACTACTGTAAAGGCAACTAAGACTATTTCTACTGCTGTTATTTCTACTTATTGTTATAATTATTATTATTATTAGTAGTAGTAGTAGTAGTAGTAGTAATAGTAGAGTATTTTCATCATCATCATCATCATCATCATCATCAACATTATTATTATTATTATTATTATTATTATTATTATTACAACTACTGTAAAGGCAACTAAGACTATTTCTACTGCTGCTATGACTAATGGTACTTTTACTTACTTTTATTATTAGTAGTACTAGTAGTAATAGTAGCAGTATTTTCATCATCATCATTATCATCATCAACATTATTATTATTATTATTATTATTATTATTATTATCCGTCTTTTCAAAGAAAGGCAGGCGACATAGTATCTGCGTTTCCATCCGTCCATTTCTAACACTTTCGTTTCCGTTCTGTAACTTTAAAGCCTTTTGTGATTAAAGAAATGTAAATTTAAATATTTATCAATTATCAAGTGTGTCGCTTACCACACTGGGGATCCCCAAGATTCAGGTTATGGTCCAATACTTTTCGGTTATCCGTAACACTTTCCTTTCAGCTCAATAACTTTCAAACCATTTAAGTTAAGGGGGTAAAATCTGGTGTAGTTGTTGTAGGGTTTAACGCCATTTTTCAGCACAAGATAGGCTATACATGGCTGCCAGTATAACTGGTGGAGGAAGAACCCTGAAAAAACCCGGGAAGAACCACCGACCCACAAGAAGCTACTGGCAGGCTTTCTCACGTATTCACGTTAGCCGAGCCTAAGACTCGAACCCACGCAGACAGAGGTGAGATGGCAGTGATCCGGAACGCTTAGCGCTTTAGACCACTCGACCACTCGGGGCCCCCTAAATCTGGTATACGGATACATGGTACTTGTACATATTCACAAGAAGTTGTGCCATACTGAGAATGCCATCGTTAAGGTCAAGGGCATATATCAATATTGTACGTTTTCATCACACTTTTAGCAACTTATTGCTATGGTATTTGCACACCCTTCCATTGTTTGTACCTCCCCTTCCGATTTTAAAAACGAAAAGCATCAATAATATGCATCAATAATATAAGAAATCCACAAAACGTAGTCATTTTATTCATTGATTTACAATTGTCTGTACTTTTCCTCCAATCGGCTTTGAGACAGGACAATTAAACTTTCTTACTTTCCATATCTGGTCAGTAACTCGTAGCTATAGTATTTGCACACCCTTCCATTTGTTTGTACCCGCCCTTCCGACTTTAAAAACCAAAAGCACTAGAATATAACAAATGCACAAAACGAAGTCATTTCATTCATTGATTTAACATTTCTAACATCACTGTCGCAAAGGGATTACTAACCCGGTCGACCTATTGGCGTTTGAAAGCATACCGAAGCTCTCGATGTAACACGTCATTTTCTGATTACTAGAACTGCCCATTTCAGTAAAACCCGTGTTGTCTGCGTCCAATATCTGCAATGTCTAGTTTTAATATTTCTAAACGAAATTGAACAAGTAATAGGGCTAACTCTTTTATGCATTTATTGAAAGAGACGCAACTCCAAATTTACGGAATTGTTGAGATTATCAAAGACTGTGAACAACATCACATTTGTTGCTTGAAAACACAGACTTTCCTTGCAAATACGGCGACCGTGTTACTAAAGAAACTCACATTTGATTCAAAACGCCAACAAGTTGTGAGTGTTTAGGGCCCCTGGCGACGATCAGGTTAGAACTTATAAATCAATGAACTAAATGACTAAGTTTTGAGCATTTTCTTTTATCCTTCATGCATATTGCTTGTTTGTTTTGTTTTTTAAATCAGTACTAACACTCAGGAATGTGTGCGAATAATGTAAGTCCTAACTGTTATTGTCAGATTTCATTGAATTAGGCTGGGAACAAAAAGTCACTGAACTAACTTGTTGTTGTTATTGTTATTAGTACTAAAACACGACCTCGACTATAGTAAAAGTCACATAAGTCTTGTAGGCATTCAAAACCGTCTATCGCATTAATGGGTGGCATTTTTTGAATCTGATTTTACATACCTTTAAATGGCAATTATTCACTTCATTTAGATTCTTATACACTTTACATCCATATTCCTTTGGAAGGTTATTATTTACACGCCCCGTGAAGTACAAACGGCAAAATCAATGTTAAAGTACGAATACATTTTTAGACGATATCAACCTAAAGGTGTAATCCAGTACAATCCGGATTGAATGCGCGTACTGTGATGTCACAATGAAAACTACGCATGTTTATAAACAAATTCGTACTACCCTTTCTTACATAGTCGGTACACTTTGCCTATAGTGTGTGCAGTTTAATATTTTTGATATTATGAAATGTGAACAATCACTTTATGTGATTATGATTGGTCCAAATAAGCCCATGAAATTATTGAGTAATATTCTCCTTACTGAGTGGCTGCGATCGTTGGAAAACTTTTTTAACCCCGCCTCTTGGAATGTTTTGTTTTCAATAAACATTTTGGCGGCCATTTTTCAACTCGACTCGCGAAAGGAAATTAAGGAAAAATGATCTCGGCTGTCTGAATATGGACAATTTACCTCCACAGGGGTTTGTTATGTCATGTATAACAATATCATCATGATAAAAATGGCGTACACCTCCAAGAGAAGAAAAACAACAAGAAATAAACCTAAGGGCAATGCTCATTTGATAGTGGGTGTGTAGGGTGGGGGTGGAGGGGGTGAAATATCTGTAACATAGAATCCACCCTATACACAAGCGTGGTTTAAATGTTAACTTAAATAAGTAAATGAACTCACGTCTGTTCACAGAAGAAGGTTGACATAAACCGGTCTCCCTACTGGCAAAACTTTATCCAACCACAGCATAATTACACAGTAAATATGTGATGCAAATCCGACTCAAAAAGAAACTTATTTACATCTTCTGTACAGTCTGCTGTTTCAAATCAAATACTGCAAATATCCGGTCGCAAATACATTACAGTAAGTATGGGAATTTCTGCATCCAGTAATCCTATTTCACATCAAAATCGGAACTATGTAATGTATAATTGTGAAAGTAACATTTTAGGGTAAATATGTACTCGAGGCTTACTGTGTACCATATCAAACAATGTGATATCACACACATTGACCATTCTGTTTTGAAAAACGATTTTGTCGTTCTAAAATGTTCTTTTTATTCGGATGGAGGCTTGTTCTTTGAATAATAGTTTGTAAAAAGAAGTACAATCTACATTTACTAGTTCAACTTTGTTTGGGACTATATTTTATGCACAACAAGTTAAAGAAGCACCGTCTGTCAGAATGAACGAAATTATTCATTCTTCTTTCTAATAATTTCTACTGAAATAAAAACTATGTGATTAAAGAATCTCAAATGTGTAATGATTTAATATTAAATTTATGAAGTTCGTTGAATAATGTCCAGCTTATTTATCTAATTTCTTAAATTAAGTATTAAATCATTGCCCATTTGAGATCCTCTATATATTGTGACGATTCTACTCGACGTGCTCTTTTCTTGACCCTGTTTTATACATGGCCACATTCGTCCATAGCAATCGATAATTTTCGTCTGGAAGTTTATTGATGACAGTTAAGGTGCAGAGGAATCAATAATCAGGACTGAATAGACTTTGGTTAAAGAAAATTAGTGTTGAATTGAAAAACAACAATTTATGTTTAATTTAAAATGAGTAAATGCGCATACATGACTTGTATGACTTTTACTATATATGGCAATACTTCTAATACTACAGTTATTACTATTAAAACCAATTTCACAACTGCAGACTTCAGAGATTTGTAAAATTCGAAACCTCATACCTGCCCCATTAATCTTCCCCGTCCCTTTTGGATCTATGTCACGTATCATTTCATCCACCTCCTCCTGGTTCATCTCATCTCCTCGACTTAACATCATGTTTCGGAAATCCGTGACATCAATGTAACCATCTTCGTCCTTATCGAAGACTTTAAAGGCACTGAGAATTTCTTCTTCCGTCTCGTTAATTTTAATCTTTCTCGCCATAAGATTTAAAAATTCAGGAAATTCTATGGAGCCACTCCCTGAAATAACAAACATTTATTTTAGAATCACAGTTAAGACTTTTTTGAAGCAATATGACGTCATTAACTGTGCTTGCGCGTGTTGCTATATATATGTGTCACAATGCGAGACGTGACAGTTCTTAGCCACGTAAACGAAACTATACTAAGCTGCTATACTATAGAGAATATGTGCATAGTATGTACGCTGTATCAATGTTCAATTAAAAGGAAACGAGGCTCGTGTTCCTTATAATGAAAAATTTATACGAGTGGTATATCAAAGATACCGCATACATACCATACATATATTTTATATATATCAAATACAAATAGACATATTTGCCTTTTGAACGAGTTAAGATTGACTACAGGCAAGTGTGTATTGACCGAGTGAATGAACTCTTCACATTCCTGCCCAGTGTGTCCGCTACAAAATGTAGTTCTGTGCCGTTGTGACTATTCACAATCACCTTTGTAAATTGATAAGTTGATTGTTTTCTTTACTGAGTTTTTATTTTATTTACATTCACTAAACCAATATAAGACACACTTATGATTTAAACATGAAAGATGATTTTGATGAAGAAAGTAGAGCACTACAAACACAGGTTAGCTTCTTGAACGCTGAAAGCTCCGCCATTCACGTACCGGCGCATGGAAATTATTGTGGAATAGAAACTAAGAGAAATGACGAACCAACAAGAGGTAATTAATATATTTTAATTTATTTACAGTTGATCTAAGTCATTATTCCACTGTAATTAGCAGTAGTACCGACCACAAGACAATAAAATTCTCTCTCTCTCTCTCTCTCTCTCTCTCTCTCTCTCTCTCTCTCTCCTTTTTCCTTTGGTCGGTTTGACTGAACGTTTACCATTATTCATAGGTCCAGAGACATCGTCGCATGGCATAGGCGGAAATCCTCCACGTTCATCTTTTCATGGATTTGCGCCCGTATCTTGATACGGAGGTCCAGAGAGAGCGAGATAGAGAGGGGGCGGCCTTTGGACATTTTCTTATTTAATTAATAATAATCAAATTTTAGAAATTATAATAGGTTTAAGAAACAACAGCAACAAAGCAGTAAATATATAATAGTATGTGTGCCTCGTAACCAAGAAATTTACCGTATAGTGTCGACAGGCTATTGCAACTTTTGTATTATTGATCATATGAACACTAAAAAAAAAAATATCCCAAGGAAAATGTACATATACCATTACGACCAACCATATTCTTGTAGGTTACTTGGTGTAAGTTCAGTTTCAAGGTTTTCATCCAGCCCAAATTATTTTTCTCTCTCACTCCAGATTTCTGCGTATTTTGTCCCATATGCATGAGAGGGGTTAGGAACGAAGAGCAGAAAGGATTGCGATTAAATTGTGTACCATGTTAAATTCATTTAGAAAACGGGGATTATTAATACCTTTTATCGTTATTTTCATACGTCACTAATGATTAATGAGTGGAAATTCATCACTGAAAGATAGGTCTAGAATCGATAGCACACAGTTGCAAGAATGTTTATATATGCATATTATTGCACCATGGGCGGATCGCAAGTTGATAGGCCTATATTGTTTATATATCGAATTGCTTTGTACTAACACTTTGAAAGCCATGTTTCTTGTAATATATATATATATATATATATATATATATATATATATATATATATATATATATATATATATATATATATATATATATATATCTGTGTGTGTGTGTGTGTGTGTGTGTGTGTGTGTGTTTATTTATTTTTGATTATTGTGCATTCTTACATAGAGTAAAACAGCTGTTGTTTATTCCAAAACAATTTGACTGGTATATATTAACTTGTTCATTATTGTTTGGTGCAAATATTACAAAACGAAAACAGTCTAACAGATCCTATGCTTTTCTTCCAACTCCCAAATCTGTTCCGATTTCACCAGAAACTGTGAGCTGGAGAAGATTTTTCGAAGAAGATACAGCTAAAAAAACTGGAAGATTTCTATACATATAATCATAGAAGCTGAGCTGGGTGCTACTCGAATTGCGCTTGCTATTACTTAAATGACACCAGTCAGTAAAACTATTGAATAATTTAAATAATAAATTTTGTATGTCATAAATTGATTTCCAATCTATCTCACTTAGCGTTAAGTTTTATAGTTGTCTGTCAAATCTTGCCAATAAAATTGGGATTTTTATTAAATACGATCTATAGAGAAACTTGTTGATTTCTCAGAAAATACTCCAAAATAGCAACCATTGACAAACCTACAATAAGAAATTATGGATTATTACTTGTTTTGGAATTATCTTTGTTTTCACATACAGCAAAAATGGCAAGTATCACTCTTAGAAATATTGACTTTTCGTCTTTTGTGATCCTCAAAGACACTAAATCCAAATTTTGTCGGAATGAGAATCGTCCGGTTTCCCCATTTTACCAGCGCATAAACAAAATTCAAAGAATATGATCGGTCAATATATAAAATTCAGTATTTATGATGCCATTCGCATAACAGTGACGTCATTTACATAACGGCTAATTTGGAAACTGAACTACATTTATTCTAGCTGGGTGCAGGATAAAAGACATAACCAGTAAAGTTAAAGCAGATCACATAACGACTGGCAACACATAACTATGTAAAGCAATCCTTGTGGCCCTTATCTTTGTTAGCATGCTTTTTTCGGTACTCGACACTATAAATCCCATATTTTGCTGATGTGCCGTTAACCCCAATACATAAGTATCTCCGCATCTAACGTTAAAATGCAAATACCTAATTAATCATTAAAACCTGGGAAATGATTTCATTACTATTATTTTCATTGTTATAATCACTAAAGAATGAAAGACTGGAAACAAACAATGCTTATACATCAGTAGTTCCGCAGGAAATTTTTCGGCGCAAGGGAGGTAACTGCTACTACTAGTGGGCTGTTAATGATCGTGTACAAAGTCTACAATGGCAGCTAAGATATTCGCAACACATTCCAACGATGAACTATTGGCCAGAAGGGTTAGCTTATGAGGCAGCAAAGTCATTATCCGTTAGTTTACAAGAATGGCATGACCGTGTTGAACTCCACGCACCGTTCCCGAAGCAGGCTCAAGGTGTTTGAGGTTCAAAACAGTCAGACATAGACAAACAACATCAACAAAAACAAACGCGAACATCAAAGACCTGGATCTGCCACAGTATCAAGCGCCGTCAGACAGGTTCGCTTGAAATCACAAGGAGTCTCATTTAATCTGACCTCTCGCATGGCTCTTTGAGATCTTCATCGTACATGGTTCAAGTAAGTGCTTCATTGATCGCTGTTTCGAATACGAAACGCTTCGTCCAAATTTTATTCCAGTGAAACCATAAAGGTATATCTGGTTATTTCAAAATTTGTCTAAACATGCTTTCTGAAATATTTCTGGCTAGAGTTCTATAGTATTTTTCAACATCTCAACATCCGTTTTTAAGGCTACGCCGATACAGGAGGTGTATCCCATACAGCCAATGAAATTGTCTATGTTTACGCAAAACATGACATAATTTTTTCACTACAACAACGAATTACGTCACTTCTAATGGACAAACATCTTCCCTAGCCAAAGTTTTGATCTGATAACCCTATACAGGTGTATACACCTTGGCGAATCGAACAGATACATTGGTGCTTTGTGCTAGCGACATCCATTGGATTTCATGAGTTGCCTCCCTAAGTATGTAATGTCAACTAACTAATAGCGTGATGCATTGTACATCGGCCGAAAATGGTGGAGGTTATCGACCTCACAAGGATACTTGTAAGTTTAACATCGAAAGTATGACTATGTACCAGAGGGGAACCATTACAGGTCTATTTGAGTGAAAGGCATTTGTACAAACACCGACCGGCAATGGAAAATTGCTTATTTATCAGTCTATTTAAGTTGTGTGATCCCCTTGTCTCGATCAAATAGAAACACTGTTCAAATCTGAACAACTTAATTTTGATTGGATGCGGTGGCTTGCTGCCGCATCCAATGAAATTCACAGACCGAAGCACAGAAATATCTGCTCGATACGCCATGGTGTAGATAGGGTTATCACATCGGAACCTTGCCTATTGAAGATGATGGACCAATTTAAGGACTTTTCCAAATGTTGGGGAAACCTCTTTTTGGCGCTCTAAGGAAAACTAACTAAGGAGACTTCAAATTACTGTCATCCTTCACCACAGAGACATTACTGAATCTCCGTACCTTTTCTGGTGCGGAAGTGAGACGCAGATGTCAGCAACTGTCATCCTTCACCACAGAAACATTACTGAATTTCCGTACCTTTTCTGGTGCGGAAGTGAGACGCAGATGTCAGAAAGGGCTGACATCTGCGTCTCACTTCCGCACCAGAAAAGGTACGGAAATTCAGTAGTGTCTCTGTGGTGACATCTGCGTCTCACTTCCGCACCAGAAAAGATACGGAAATTCAGTAATGTCTCTGTGGTGAAGGATGACAGTAATTTGAAATCTCCTTCATCTCACTGAAGGTATGGAATCTCTGTAATTTTTTTACCATGATGCATCGCACCGATGTGAAGCTACCGGTCCAACACTGCTGTTCAAGTGAAGTTTCCAAACCTGACGTTATGGAAATGATTAATTTTTGTTCGAATGGCATCACTGACTAACCCATTCGGAGTGGCAGAGTTTACTAAAGTGAAAAGTCAACGTGGTCATGAAGGTGCATTTACTAATTTTAAGTTGAATATTAAATGTTATTCTACAATTTAATATTAATATAGATTAACAAACGTCTATTCAACCAGCATTGTTGAATGTTAACTGTCATCATGAAACATCCAGATGAAAATTATTGATCACTACCATACTTTTACAATGGCGGCCAGGTACTAAATGGGTCAGGAAAAGAGGACGTCTGGTTTAATCGTTTCAAATAACGGGTTAGTACAACACGCGCACTTTCATTGTGAGATTAAATCCAGCTTGTGCTGGATCATACCTTTAGGGTATCCTCGTCCATAAGTGTCCACGTACTTTGATATTGATTTTGCCGTCTGTATTTCTCGGGGCGTTTATATAATGACCATGCAATGAATATGGATGTATGAGTATCGAAATACAGTGAATAAAAGCCATTTAAAAGTACGTGTATTCAAATTCTAAAAAATGACACTCATTACTGAAATAGTCGGCAATGAACGCCTACATGACCTACATGACTTGTGCTATAGTAACCGGGTCTATGAGAGAAACAGCTTTGGTATGTTTTATACTTAATTGATACGGTGTGATTAACTTTTGACCATTATTGTAAGTTGTACCTGTTGACAGTTTGTACTACGATAAACTAAGAAAAATAAAACAATACTAAACTCTTAATTGATCGAAGAGTTCAAGAATTGCATCCATAGAAATGTCAAGACCGATCTTGATTAGCGAAAAGTGGAAACATTGCAAAATGTTGCTCGTAAAGCTGCTGACTATTTCTTGACTCACAAAGTTTCATTTGTCAGTAAGCCTTTCTCTCTGCAGTTTTTTTTTCTTTTGGTAAATACCATCTCAGTCTCATACGAGTACTTCCAAAGCTCAGTCTGGCAAAGTGTTATAAAGCAAACAGCTGATAAAACTAAAAAGAAATCCTTATCCATTCCTACGTGTACTTACTGTCAAAAGAAAGAGCACTTCATTTTTTATCACTACAGGTTGAAAACTAAGCTACAGAATACAGACGAAGCCATTGCATTTGCTCTAATTTCAAAGCGGTCAGTGTCACGATCTTGTGCTGAAAACAATAGATTAGGTGGGTTAAGCAAATCTCAGTCTGATTCTATTTGGGAGATTTATTAACCATTCATGTCAGAAGGTTCTATATCACTTATTGGGGATTCTGTGAAACATATCCCTATTAAAATATTAAGGGACGCGTGAGCTCCTCATAGTCTTTTGCTATCAGGTACTTTGTCCGATAAGTCTTCTTCAGGTGAAAGTGTTCTTATTCGGTGAGTGGAGTACGGCTTTGTTAATTTTCATCTCCATTATCTCAGTTTGGTATTAGACGACCGGACCAGTGACTGTTGGGGCAGTGATCTGCTTACCTATATAGCGTATTCATTTATTTCTTGGCAGTAACCTAGCTTGATATCAAGTGGTGCTTAGTCCACCTATAACTAACTAGCCTTGTTTGTATCAAAAAGTTGATCCTTTTGATGGTGAAATACCTGCTTTGCATCCTGTTTGTGCAGTTACCAGAGCCATGGCAAAACGAGATCCTGAGAATGATGTTGATCTGGAACTTATTCCTTTAGCTGACACATTTATTGGTTTTACTACTCATTCTCTTATTCTAAGCAGGGCAACAAAGACAATCACCAGCCTTCAAACAGGGCAAGATCCTGAGATCTCCTGTTAGTTCAGATGGCTGTTATTGAAACTGAAGCCACGCAAGTTCCAGTATGCTACTTTTGCTGAACAATTGGGTCCTTATGAGGTACCTGCTGGTGAGGAGTGATCCGTGAGCTGTCAAGTTGTCGTTTCAAGATCATATCGACAGGAAATAATTCTTAGTCTAGCCCATAGAACTCTCTTGACTGTTCATATAGGAGTAAATAAGAATGTAACTGTACATGCATTAAAATATATAACTTACCTCTTGTTTCTTCGTCACTTCACTTAGTTTCTATTCCACACTAATTTCCATGAATGACTGGCCGTTAAGTGTTCATGAAGCTAACCATTCGTGTGTAGTGCTCTACTTCTTCATTAAAACCATCTTTTATGTTTAAATCATAAGTCTGTTTTAAATTGAATTAATCACATTATCTTGAATAATTTTTGCTGGCTAAAAATTAAAAATGATGTTTGTAAATAGTGTAGATCTTGTCACACTTGTCAAATGATAGGAAAACCCAATCAGAATGTACCCTAAGGCTCATTTTCAACCTATTCCTGCATTTGACGAACCATTTAAAAGAATAATGGTTGAGTGTGTCGGTCCCTTACTAGAGACATATTCAGCCATCCAGTACTTGTTGACCATAAAGTGTGCGTCCACGAGACTTCCAGAGGCAGTTCCTTTATAAATATTAAAACTACAACCACTGTAAAAACTTTAGTAAAGTTTTCTTTTTACTCTTTCTAACCTTCCCAACTATGTCCAGTCTGATCAAAGGTCCGATTTTACGTCTGGAATTTTCTAACTATGTCCAGTCTGATCAAAGGTCCGATTTTACGTCTGGAATTTTCTAACTATGTCCAGTCTGATCAAAGGTCCGATTTTACGTCTGGAATTTTCTAACTATGTCCAGTCTGATCAAAGGTCCGATTTTACGTCTGGAATTTTCTAACTATGTCCAGTCTGATCAAAGGTCCGATTTTACGTCTGGAATTTTCTAACTATGTCCAGTCTGATCAAAGGTCCGATTTTACGTCTGGAATTTTCTAACAAGTTATGCATGAATTAGGCATACAACAGTTTAAGTCTTCTGCCGATCACCCTGGAAGTGAAGGGATTTGGAAAGCATTCACCAATCTCTGAAGAACATGATTCGGACATATTGCTTTGATACAGGAAAGGATTTGCTGCTGTGTGATGTTAGAGAATCAGTTCAAGAATCATTGGATTTAGTTCTTTGAACTAGTTTTTGGATATATTGTCCGTGGACCAATGAAGTTATCACAAGAGAAACTTCTTTCAAATAAAAATTCATTGATTAATCTTCTTGACTATGTGTCTGACTTCACATATGTTAAAGGAGTAGTTTGATAACACAGCTAATTATTCAATCCATCTAATTTTACCTGTCCCACGCAGTGAGGTAGTAAACGATGGAATGCAATCTGACTCTAGGTTTGCTTAACTTCAAATTCAAAAAATATTCACATCTACAACAATAGGAACGAATGCTCTAAAACAGCTATTATATGTATATGAGAATTTGTTTCCCGATGTTCCAACACAAACAAATAAAATCTATCATGGCGTTGATATCGTATAGATTCTAAACCTGTGAAACAGCATCCTTACAGGATGAATTCTCTCAAACAGGAATATTCAGTATTTACTTTATGATGATTTTATAGAACCATGTAAAAGTAATTGGACTTCGTTATGTTTTCTTGTGCCTAAAACAGATAATTTATTCCACATGTGTACTGACTATTTAAAACTCAACAGTGTCACCAAAACAGATTCATTTTCAATGCCAAGAATAGATGATTGCATTGACAAAATTGGAAATGCAAAACAAGCCACCAAGTTTGACCTTAGAAAAGAATTCTGACAAATTCCGCTCACGGAAAGAACAAAATATACATTTCGGCATTCGCAACTCCAGATCGGCTTTATGAGTATGAAGTGATGTTATTTGGTATTAAAACATTACAGCGTTTAATGAACGTGTTAATATCTGGTCCAGGTAAGTGTAACGCGTTCCTCGCTGACGTCATCATCTACAGCTACACCTGGAAAGACAACTTGGAAACCATTCGCAAATTCTTTGATAGACTAAGTGATGCAAATCTGACAATTAATTTTGGTAAAAGTAAGTTTTTCCATGCTTGTTTCACCTTTGTAGGACATATTGTTGGATAAGGTCAAGTTAAACATGTGGATATTAACGTCAAGGCTATCTCTAAATTCCCAGCGCCTATTAGTAAAAAGGAACTGGTACTATTTTTGAGTATGGCTGGATATTTTGTTCAACTATTTTTCATAATTGTCGACCTTTGGCAAATTTGTTGAGTAACAGATCGAAGTTTCGTTGGTCTGACAAATATCAGAAGGCTTTTGACAAGTTAAAGTCCACGCTTAAATACTGCACCAGTTCTACCATCATCAAATTTCAGTCAATTGATTAAACAATCTGTTGATGAAAGTGATGTGGGGGCTAGTTGAGTATTGCTTCAAGAATATAAATTGATGTGGGACATCGAGTGTGCTATTTTTCTAAAGAATTAAACAAGCAGCTGAAAAACTATTTCACAATTGAGAAGGAATGTTTGGCTTTGATACTGACTTTCCAAAATTTTCAAGTGCATATTAGTTAATCTCTTTGTCCGCTTGTTGTATTCAGTTATCATAATCCCCTTCTTTCATTAATAAAATGAAAAGCAACAATCAGAGAGTCTTGAGGATACTTTAGACACATCAAGGGAAAAGATAATATGATTGCAGAGTTACTCTCACATGCACAGAAGTACAATATTGCTTTAAGTTTGTTTTTTAGGGGCTATTTTTTTTTAACTAAGCTGAGTGTCATTCATAAAACATCTTCCTTATGTAGTATTAATTATTAGAGTATTATATGATATTTTGACAAATAAGTAAAAGGAAGCTTTATTTTATAAATAGAGGTTTGATAAATATAATTCGTTCCTGTTTTAGATCAGTCTGCGGAGGAATCCACTTATGATCACAGTTTACAGTTTTGTTCAGATATAATTCGAGAGGAAATATTTATTTAAAATATTCATTGGAATTACAAATGTGCTCATTCTCTTTGTATTTATATACACTACTCTGGATTACTGTGAACTCGTTCAATGACATTCTGTATTACATGATTATATTATTTCAGGACATTTAAGACTATTGAAATTCATTCGGAACGTTTTAGACTATTGCATTTGTGATTGGACATTTAGGATTATTTGGCTTTAATTCACAGTGCTGTAAGTGTCTCTTGAAGTTTTCCTTTGTATTGTGGAGAAATAAATTGCTTGTTGATTTTACTTAACTTGTTCGTTTCACTTCTTTCTATTCCAAAATTTTAAGATTTAAGACCTTGAGTCCTAACGGGTACAACGTCTATGTTACTGGCTTACCAATTTAAACCGTGCACCTACGAATATCAGACAATCGTTGATCATCTCACGGAACCACGCTAGAGACTTGAACAGACTACATCTGAAGAGTCGAAATAACATCATAAACTCTGATCTTCCGGCGTATGAGACAACGTTATGTCTGGGTCTTTGCTATCTGCAGTTGGGCCACTCTTTCTACGCAAGCAAACATAATATTTAAGGTAAAGTTGGTTTTAGCCTGGATGGTAGAAGGTCAAAGAGGTTAATTTACGGTACACAATTCGTTCCCTGGTTTCTGGTAGGCGCCAGTTATGTCGCCTATCCCATGTTGGATATTTTAAGGGGTTCGACCAGGTTTCGTCTTCTTCAAAAGGCCAACTCACTCCAACATTTGAACCGTCGACAGTAATTTATATAAATTATTAAAGCAATTTATAGCCACTTAAAATAACATTAATACGAAAGCATGAACAATATTACGTCTAATATTTACCGTCAACGTCCAGTTTTTGTATGATCTCTTTGAGGTCTTCCTCTGATGGGTTCATTCCCAAGGATCGCATAATGGTC
>JAECUM010036589.1:0-14493 GCA_016617855.1 Megalonaias nervosa | reverse complement strand
TTTTTCATTTTAAAAAAAAACAAACAAAAAACAAAACAAACAAAAAACAAAAAACAAAAAAACAACACCCAACGGTCCTTTTCAGGGCCACCCACTTCTATAGAAAAGAGATTACTCAATATTTGCCAAAATCAGTTAAAACTCAAAATCCATTTTTCCCCCATGATGTACGTGTGTGAGAACGTGAGTGTAGGTCCTTATTCTAAAAATCAAAACCAAGAGACACTTACGTTTTTCTTTCTGGTCTATTCTGGTACAAATGTATAAACTAGTGTCACAACACATCACTTTAAATAGCTCATTTTTCTTCTTTTTTTGTCTTTGTTCACTCTCTCCTTTTTTTGAATTTCTTCACTGTCACAGGTTTTTCCTCTTCTTCCTCTTCTTCCTCACTTTCTTCTCGTCCTCCTTTCTTCTCTTTTTTAACGTGTCTGGGTTCTTCTTTTTTGGAGAGTACCTTCTTCCTGTTCGGGACCCTTCTCTTCCTCCTGCTTCTGTTGTTTCTTAGGGCAGTCTGAAGACCAATGTCCTTTCTCTTTACAATGATAACAGGTATCTTGACTTTTATCTCTTTTGATACCTGCCGTTGTGGACATTCTGAAGACCAATGTCCTTTCTTCTGACAGATATAGCAAATGTCTTGACTTTTATCTCGAAAGAAGGGGGAATAGTCCGTCGGCTTCTCTGAAGAAAACCTTCGTATGACACCTCGCAAAGCTCTGATCAGAAGTTTTATCTTTGTTGACTCTTCCATTGTTCTGGTCGGATTGAGAGTGAAATGAATAGACACTGACCCTTTTTATAGGCAAGACACTAATCTTACATGTACATGGCGTTTAAAATGTAGTCATTTGACATTTTGCACCTACGATGAAACGATCGCATCATTTCGTGGAGTAAGGAGAAGAAAGTAAGAGCATAAACGTGACCTATCACCTCGCACAGTAACGGAAGTCTTGGCTGAAATCCATGCAAGCGATTTTGAAGATGACATGAGGAAAGCAGAATCCATGCCCAGAGAGTCTACACCAAACCAAAGTCCACCACCATTAAACCCTGAAAAGTACTATCACATTCGAGAGACGGATAAACGTTCCTCTAGAATCATCAGAAAAGGACAGTCTCGTCATCCGAAATAAAAACCTTAGCCAAGCATCGACTTCTACCCCAGAAAGGACACACTCGTCTAAAGAAAAAGAGAAGCAACCAAAGGGGAGGATTGTTTGTCGACATAGGACAAAAGTCGTCACATTTTTGACAAAGCGATAGTCCAAAAAATAAGATAAAAGGGCGTGTGCCAAATCATCGACGTCAGTGTATTTTTGTGTGTGCCCCGGAACAAACAAACAAAGAAAAAAAAGGAAAGAAAAGGAAAGGACTGCCACCTCCTTTAGCCAAACATTGGGACGTGTTGTCCGTCCTGTCCAAAGCCCCTCCACCCATGCGAAAATAAATGATTCAAACTGCTCCCAAAGACGTCATCGATACCGTGTGGGAATGTTGCCTGAATGTCTTGAAAGGCACGATACCTTTGTCTCCACATCAGGAAGAATGCTTAGCTAACCATCGACACGTTCTTCGCCAAATGGTCCAAAAGAAAATACTGATCCGTCAAAAGAAAAAGATGTTGGTACAACGTGGTGGACTTTTGCACCTGTTGTTAGCACCCTTACTGAAAGCCACATTGGTACCAGCGATTACATCACTCGTTGGAGCTACTGCTGCACTAATGGCTCAAAGATATAAAGGACCAAGAAGATAAAAAGAGGACTCTGGGGTCAAAAGATCTCAGAGGTGACCATTAAAATCAGATGGAAAGAAGAAAACTGGATTTAGTGCCCTTCAAACGATGGATGGAATTCCATCGTTGGCAAGAACAAAGGACGCCGTGTTTACCTCCCAATCCTAATTTGACCGAGATGTCCCAGTTACAATACGAATTGCAATCGGTGATAGATCGCAGAGATTTGTCAGAAACGGAAAAATCGGAACGGTACGGTCAACTGTTGCAACGACTTCAACTCTTTCACCAGAAAGCTTTAGACGAAACAGGTCTGCCAACTCGGAAAGATTTTAAGGCCTTGATGAAAAGTCCATCACCACCACCATCACCACCAGCGGCCAAGATAGACGCAGCCCCACGGATGCGTGAAGAAGAAGAGGCACGAGAAGTCTTTCAAACCCCGCCAGCAGCTCCCATCCCTAGTAAGATTGCAGCGTCCTTGTTGACCCCTTCCCCCACACACCAACTAGAACTTAAAGCTTGGGTTAAAAAGATGATGTCCATTCTTTCGACAGAAGTCAAAAAGAAAGAAGGGAAACCAGAAGTGAAAAAAGAAAACAAGACCAAAGCCATCGCATTACCACCACCACCACCACCACCACTACCCTCGACTTCTACTCCCGTGGCACATCGGACACGTAAAACCGTTTCCAAACCACCACCTCGCCCCATCCAGAGTAACATCCGTGAAGAGTGGGTGACTTATTAAAACAGTCCTGCTGGAGAATGTGTAAACCAGCATCTACTACGATCCATCCCATCCTGTAGGTTACGGAGGAGTTCAGAAATTGTATCATGCTGCCAAAACCAACTGAAAAGTGTCCGTTTACCTCAGGTGCAACGATAGTTACAAGAACAAGCCACATACACCTTACACAAACCCATTCGACGAAAAGTTTCCAGAAGTCGCACCCGAGTGGCGGGCATCGATCATCAATGGCAGGCCGATTTAGCCGATATCTCTCATTTGGCCACCTACAGTTGTGGCTACAAATATTTGGTTTGTGTCATCGACGTCTTTTCCAAATTTGCCTGGGTCGTGCCATTGACTTCCAAATCGAGCAGTGAGTTAGTGCGAGCCCTAAAATTGGTGTTGAAACAAAGTGGTCGTCACCCTCTTCGATGGAAAACCGACAAAAGCACCGAATTTCTGAATCAAGCTTTCCAAAAAGAATTGAAGAAACGAGACATTCATTTTTTCACCACCGAGAATCCCGAAACCAAAGCCAGCATCGTGGAACGCTTTCAACGCACCTTGAAAGAACGCATGTGGAAATATTTTACGCATCAACACACTCTCAAATACATCGACGTCTTACCGCACCTGGTCCAATCGTACAACAAATCTTACCATCGGAGCATCGGACGTGCCCCCCAAAGAAGTGACTCCCGACAACGAAGTGACCTTATTCGAGCGCCTGTTTGGTACGTCCCCGCCTGTAGCTGTCACCAAGAAAGGTGGAGTGTTGAGGACGGGAGATTGGGTGCTCATTGGCAAAACCAAACGCACTTTCGACAAAGGTTACTTACCCAACTGGACTATCGAATTGTTTTGTGTCTCCGATCGAGTGCGTGGCCCTCATCCTGCCGTCTATAAATTGGAAGACATGGACGGGGAAGAGTTAAAAGGAACGTTTTACTTGACCGAGTTACAACGTGTGACCAAAAAGGAAGACGAAGTGTATGACATCGAAAGCATTCTCGATCGAAGAATCCGTAAAGTAGGAAAACGACGTGTCAAAGAAGTCAAAGTACGATGGAAATGATCTATTCCCAGTTTTGATTCTTTGATCGCCTCTTCGCAAGTCATCGACCATGAAAAGAAGCGACCATCATGCCCTTCAACACAGCCTCAGTCGCTACTACAGCCATGACCACTCCTTCACCCAGTTCTTCTGTGCAAGATGTACTAAAACAACCCTTGTGGGTGTGGTGTGGAGAACGTGTGCCTAAAATGCAAATCGTCCTTTTCTGCTAAATCTGTGTGGTGTATTGTGTCATCGGTGCTGCTATTGCCAATTTGAGTTTACAACAAGGAGACAAACAATTGTGGACCATTTTACTCAGCATCGGTTACCTTCATCCCAGTCCTTCCCTGAAATACTCTTCTAACGGTAGTAACAACGGAAGTCTTGTGCCCAACGTCAGTGACTCTCCCAACAATCACCACCCAAACAGCAATCCTCTTTTGGAGACTCCTCTAACCTCCAGCGGCCCCTCGGACAGCAGAACTCTGGAATTATTAACAATTAACTTGACTTTACCCAGTTACAGTTCCATGGATGTGTTTCCCCAAAACACATTGTTCTGTTTCACGGCCAAATTACCTCAGGCCATTCAACTGGATCATGAAGCCCATTGGGAAGTGGCTTTGGTGGAAATGATTCACCCTAAACAAATCAAAAACATCACTGAAAATCAAAATACTTTCGAGGTCGACGTTCTGGACGACAAAGTACAACAACACTTGGATAAAAACGAAACTGTAGATACCCCTAAGAAACGACCAGTGTCCCCCAATACGCCACTGTGCATCTATCTGTTGACAATTCCTGCAGGCTATTATTTTCGTGGTCAACATCTGGTGGACACGATTGCTGCCAGGTACATTGCGCTGTTTCGCAAAGGCTTGGACAAAACCAAACGATGTGTTACCCTCGAGTAGCACAAAGTAGCTCGTCGCCTAATGATGAAATTTTCGGATCAGAAAACATTGGCCATTACAGTTTGTCCTGAATTGTTTAACATTTTGGGTTGGGACCTCAAGATGGTCAAGTGTAACTACATAGCACCCATTACCAACAACTTGGATTTTGCGAGGTTTTTTTTGTTCCTCGGTAGAACTGAACCAAGGATTAAATTTGATCTTTGTGTACTCCGATGTGGCGGAGTACAACGTGGTGGGACACACTTCCGTACCGTTACTGAGAGTCATTCCTTTCAAAGTGGATTCTGTCACGACCAATGACCAGGAAGGTGAAAACACCTATCACGTTCACCGTGAATTTGTTCATCCTCACTATTTGCCCGTCAGTAAGTCGTATTTCGACAGTGTCAACATTGTTGTAAAAGGAGGTCTGGGACAAAATATTCCATTCTTCAAAGGGAAAGTTACGGTGAAACTCCATTTTCTAAAACGATTCTCTAACAACTTGTAAGTCATGTATCCTGTGTACCGAGGAGTCGCTTGACAGCGAAGACATAGTTTAGGAGATATATTGAAATCGGCGTTTCTTTCGGTTCCTCCGCTTTTGAAACCGATGGTGACACGAGGATTGCACTCCTTGAAAGATGCCGCTTTGACGCAAGCTAAAGAATTTCTCCAAAATGTCATCATTGACAAACAAAACCCGAAAGAAGCTTTCTTGAGAGCAGGCAAAAATGTCTTGCTTCAAACGGGTAAAGACATTTTGGGCCGACGAGAAACTCCTTTAAATGCACCGGTCCCTGCCGAGTCAGGCATTCCTGTTTGCAAGACGCCACAGCAAGGACAAGGCAGAAAGAGACGACGATGAAGACACCCTTCCTGAGGCCTTTACACTCCCAGAGCTAGAAAGACCAAGAAAAGAAGAACCGTCCGAGAATTAGACGTTTTTGATTATTAAATGACAGAGAGAAGGAAAATATGATGCACCGAGAGTCTTGCCCATGTTCCAAGTCGGAACTGGATCTATTTGCCATACCACCCACCATGATGACAATGCAAGAATCCCGGTGGGTCGAATTTCATCCCGTCTCCTATTTGACGGATTCAGCTCCCATCGACTTTGAAATCAAAGAGCAGCCCGAAGATTCCATTGATTTGAATAGCAGTTACTTGTATTTGAAAGTCAAAGTGATCATAACGGACGACACCGCTCCGGAGGCGATGCTCGAGTAGCTTCCGTCAACTATTTCATGCATTCGTTGTTCAACGAAATGGGTTTGTATTTGAATAACAAACTAATCAGCAGCAGCATGGATACTTACCATTACCGAGCGCACCTGGAAAGTCTCTTGACGTACGGAAAAGAGGCCAAGAATGCTCATCTGGATGCTTGCGTGGTATGGAAGCCTGACACAGCAGGCGAAGACAAGTTAACGACACAGCCCTAACAGGAGATGGCGATCCTCACAATGTAGTCTTTAACGACCGTCGAAAGAAGATCCTGCAAGGACATAGTTTAAAACTGATGGATCGTTTGCATTTGGACATGTGGTTGCAAGAAAAGTATTTGCTGAACGAAGTGGATATCCGCTTGAGACTGAATCGCAGCAATAACTCTTTCCATTTGATGGCCCATGCCAACGAGTACAAAACCATCATCCAAGAAGCCATACTCTACGTGCGTCGTGTGGAAGTGTTACTAAAGTGGGAAACAACATCAGTCACACACTGGGCAGAACGACCGCCAAGTATCCGATACGACGCGTGGAAGTGAAAACTTTCACCATTGCTGCTGAACTCCTATCCAAGATCGAAGATCATATGTTCCAAGGACAGTTACCCAAACATTTACTCGTTGGCATCGTTAGCAATGCAGCGTTCAACGGAGCCGTCACTGCCAATCCTTTTTGTTTAAGCACTACAGTGTGTCCAAGATTGAAGTCAGTCGCGATGGCAATACCTTGTGTACCAGACCCTTCGAACCTAACTTTGCCTAGAAGAATTACTTGAGATCGTACTTGTCCCTGTACGAAGCCACCGAACAGTTAGGGACCAACACCAGTCACGGCATTTCGTACGTAGATTATGCAGGAGGCTACGCATTGTGGGGCTTTGATTTCACTCCAGACCAAGGTAGCGACGAGGGAAGTTTCAACCCTATAAAATCCGGTCAACTGCGTGTGGAACTTCAGTTTGCAGAAGCTCTCACCGAGACGGTAAACATCATCCTGTATGCCGAGTTCAATAATAAGATAGAAATCAACAGTTTAAGAGAAAAATAAGATAGAAATCAACAGTTTAAGAGAAATCATTCTAGACTATTAGAAGCTATGGAAGACACGTATCCCTCTTTGAATGGTGGAAATGGAATGGGAGGATATCGTGGAAGTCTGATGATGAGTCAAGAAGAAAAATTGGACGAGTATCTGGATGACGCTTGGGGTCTCATCTCGGAAGAAGCAGTGTTGCATCACAGGCATGAAGACTTGCGTGATCTATCCTCTCCTCCACTGAAAGTTCTAGAGATCCATCACATCGAAGCTTTCTTGGCTGATAGTGCCGAGGCGAAGCGAAGAAACGGTTACTTGTCAGAGATTTTCAAGCAAAAAGTCAGAATCGAATTGATGACTTATTATTACCTGTGAAAAACACGGAAAAACAAAACAAAAAATAGATTCCTGAGAACTTTATTACCTTTTGAACAACAGTTCGTACACTGCTTCTTGGAATCCTGTCGTGTGTGCTAAAGATGAACTACCTCATCGCAAACCTAAAGACCATCAAGCTTATGTCATCAATACAGACGACAGTCATCTCCCAGGAACCCACAGGATAGCCGACTACTTCCCCTAAGATGACTGTGGAGTATTTTAATTCGTATGGATTACCACCTTTAGAAGACGACATCATTGACTTTATGAGAAAAAATGCCCAGAGGACACGATTCAATAATGTGAAATTACAAGGCACAGATTCCATGGTGTGTGGACAATATTGTGTGTATTTTCTTCATCAACGCAGTCTTGGATATCCCTTAGAACATTTAGTGATTTATTTTGATCGTAACTGTTCTAGAAATTATGAAAATGTAGATAGATTGTTTTGTGACTGTTATGGCTATCTTTTGTCTTTAGCTAGGAAACGTAGTGTACATCAATGGCCCAATGACTTCCACCAGTGGAAGTCTAACTTCACCTCACAACGTTGTCAACCTTGTCAAAAATAGTTTGTCTGAAAAAATTGCCTTATTGTTAGTTGTTGGTTGTTTGTGGATTAAATAAAAAATGTTGTATTTTGAAAAATGTGTCTCTCGTTTATTTTTAAAAGAAACCCCACTGTGACAATATATGCTCTTTGACTTCTCTCTATCCCTCACCATGAAATCAGCTATCATAGCGTTCCAACACTAAAACCCAGTAGGGATGTTTTCTATCGCGTCCGTGCTTGAGTCATATAAAGCAGGGTGGTCTGCAGTCTGACCAAATGAAGGTGAACTGATATCAGCCATTAACATCACTACCAACAAACCTAGTATACTATGCCTACAAGAAACACTCTCGAATGACAAATGTAAGACCTTACCGGAAATAAATGGATATGACTCTGAATTTCATAAACAAAGGAGCAATGGAAGAAAAGGAGGAGGGCTGGCCATTTATATCTATAACACAATTACAGACGTAATAGAAATAGACACAAACACTGAATTAAATGGCAACCTTATTGAGCACCAATCAATCACCGTCAAAGTAGGACCAAAAAAAAATATTGGACATTTATAACATATACGACCCAGAAGGGAACAATGCAAACTCCACCCAAAGCTACTTAGAATTATTCAAAGACAGGGGTATAAACAGCATTATCTGCGGAGACTTCAACGCATACAACACAGAATGACCACATCGATACAAGAGGAAAAAGCATTGAAAAATACGCCAGGGAGAACCAGCTAGTAATATTAAATACAGGTACACCTACCAGAATGGACCCCACCAATGGCAAACTAACACCAATAGACTTGACACTTGCTACACCAGACCTTGCACAGATCACGGACTGGGAAGTGCTATAGCAAAGCACATTAGGCAGTGACCACTTCCCAATATGTACCACAATATACTTACAAAGTCCAAAAGAACAACAAAGAAAGATACAAAGATGGAAAATAGAGAAAGCTGATTAAGACCTGTTCGAACAAATTCTGAGCAAGACACAACTAGAAGATCTACATAGTAACGATACCAACCAATACTACAACAACATAACCCAGGCAAGAAATGGAGCAGCACAAATCAGTATACCCAAAACATGCGGGAAATCTAGTGAAAATAGGATACCATGGTGGACTGACAACTGCCGAATTGTCGTCAAGGAAAAAAAGAAGGCCCTCGACCGCTTTAAACACACAAAACTAGCTTTGGACTTCATGATCTACAAGGAAAAGGAAGCTAGTACATGAACAATAATAAAGGAAGCGAAAACTAATTCATGGCGCGCAAACTGCTCCACACTCAACCATCGTACCAACTCCAAAGAAGTCTGGGCGAAAGTCAAAGCCATGAGAGGGAAGGTCCCAACAACAACACCAAAAATATCAGGAGCAGACACCAACCTAGATAAAGCAGAACAATTAGCAAAACATTTTGCTAATTCAAGCAGCAATAGCAAATCACTCCCAAAAATTTATGGCGCAAAGACAAGAACTGGAAAAGGAACTCCCCTACCTATTTACAGACCAAACAGACCAAACCAACAATGAATCACCTCTAAACGACAGTTTCAGCATTGACAAATGGAGAAAAGCACTTATTAGCAAAAAAAATCCACATCCCCAGGGGAAGACAACCTAGGTTATGACATCTATAAACATCTTCCAATAAATATGCAAATAATTATACTTGATATGATCAACTTAATATGGGAAACTGGAAACATACCCACTTATGGAAACAAGCAATAGTCATACCCAAACCAGGGAAAGACCACAAAAGCCTAACATCATACCGGCCCATCTCCTTGACTAATACCATCTGCAAAGTCATGGAGACAATGATAAACAACCGACTCAAACACCACCTCGAAAAAAACACATCTACTCTCTGAAAACCAAAGCGGATTTAGAAACAAACGTTCCACCCTCGACCAACTAATTAGATTGGAAGCCAGCATTAAACTCGCCTTCAACGCCAAAAAGAAAAGAGATAGACACTTAATTGCAATATTTCTAGACCTCGAAAAGGCATTTGATTTGGCCTGGACCAAAGGACTAATCTCCAAATTCTACCAAATGGCATAACAGGGCGCATGCACCGATGGATTTCAAACTTCCTAACGGGGAGACAAATCAAAACCAGAGTATGTGACACACTATCCGAGACCTACACTCTAGACAACGGAACTCCCCAGGGAAGCGTGATAAGTCCCACACTATTCAATATCATGGTCAACAACCTTGGCGACCATATTAAGAACACAATTGATGTATCCCAATTTGCAGACGACAGCAGAATTTGGAAAGCAGGCAACCCCAACAGCCAAAACAACATCGATCAACTACAACGGAGCCTAGACGCTATGGGCAAATGGGCAGATAACTGGGGATTTAAAATATCAAGTACCAAAACCGTTGGAATGCTTTTCTCCTCAACGAATAAAAGACTAAACATATACCCCAAACTATACCGACAGGACGCACCAATTGAATTCGTAAAAGAAACAAACTTCTTAGGAATGCTACTGAATGAGACCCTCCATTAGAAACCACACAAAACAACTCTAATCCAAAAATGCCAACAAGATCTCTACCTCCTAAAAAGTATTAAGGGGACAACATGGGAAGCGGACCAACAAACAATGCTCATGCTCTACAAATCATTAATCGGGGCTAAACTAGACTACGGCTGCTAGGTGTATGCCTCTGCAAACAATAATTTACTCCAAAAACTAAACAACATACAATACAAAGCGCTCAGACTATGAACTACAAATACTAACGGGAGACTTGCCACTGCACCTGAGACGAGAAGAACATATATTGAGATATGCCACGAGAAACCCAATCCACAGAGACACCAACCCAACTAGACAGATGATCAAAAAGTGCAAGACTCCATTCAGCCAGAAACTAGTTCCAAACTCTCCAGCAAGTTAAAAAATACATAAACTATGTGAAGAAATTGAACTACCAGGGATTCAAGGACAACAACACAAAATTAACGATCCTACCCCTTGGAAAAACAATACTCCCAGAATAAACCTGATTGCTCAGACATGAGAATGCTAACAGAAATCCACAAAATCATCGATGAATCATACTCTGTCTACCTTACAATCTACACAGACGGATCCAAATCGAAAGAACTACAAGAACAGCAGCTGCAATAGTGATACCAGAACAACAAGTCGAATTTGGCGCTAGACTCCCAGACGATTGCTCCATCTACGCAGCAGAATTCTAGGCAATAAATGAAGCACTTAATGGATCAAAACCCAAAACCACAGCCATTACGTCATTATAACAGATTCTCTAAGCGTACTTAAATCCCTACAGACTGGAACATCAAAAAGCAGAGGCAATATGCTAGAAGAAACAATGCTATCCATTAGAGAGATCGAAGAAAACCAACAAAACATCGAATTCCTATGGGTACCTTCACACATCAACCTGACCGGAAACGACAAATCTGACCAAAAAGCCAAACACAACCTCCTGAACAATATAATAGAACCTATAAACTAGATTGTTCACGAAATAATATAGTCAGATAAAAATCAGAATAAACAAGAAATGGCAGCAGCTTTGGGAAAACACCAACAATGGCAGACATTTATTCCAAATACAAAAAGAGGTCACCGGAAACATCAAGACACGTAAAGACACGGAAACCACTGACCTCAAAATCATTAACAGGATCAAAACCGGAAAACTTTACTACGAAACAATTTTGGAAAATATCTCAGCAAAGAATCGAATCGAACTATAAACTGCCCTCACTGCCTTGTACCAGAAACACTGGACCACGTTTGTAACAGCTGTCCCAAATACCACAATCACCGAATTAACTTCCAAGACTACCAAAAGAAGATAGGATCTCCTACGACATACCCAGAACTCGTGGACAAGGTACAAAACAAAAACATTGACACCACATATAAAGATATAATATCGCACCTTAAACAAATTAATAAGATATAGAAATATAAATAAACCTAAAACATAGCTGTAGCAACAATAAAACAAGAAGGACTATAGCAGCAGGATAAGACTGCTAGCCAAAGGACAAGTCCATAATGAACATCCATCTCACACGACTAAATAAATAAAAAAAATTTTTTTTTTTAATTTTTTTACACATACTCAAATCAAAAACACCAAATATTAAGTAAAATTAAGAGTAATAGGAACATAACCAGAATTTACAAACGTCACAGGGAACCTAAATAGGAAATAAAAGAAGATGAGGAGAGGAATTTTTTTATCTCTCACTCTCTCTCTCTCCCTCTCTTTGTATGTTACTAACACAATACTAAAAACATAAGTCTGAGTAAAATAAACATCATACATAACTCTACAACTGACCCCAAAAATAGTGCATATAAGGTGGCTAACCCCGCCATCAGGCCCGGTTGCACAAGGCAACAAAGACTGGTAATAGATAAAACAAACACCACAATTTTTAGCTTCCCAACCACCTTAAGGCTATAAGGTGACCCAAGCCCAGTCATCAGGCCCCCCCCCCTCCCCGCACAAGGTGGAAATAAACAGCAGATGCACAGTTCGCAAATTATCAACACACAGCTTGTAATTCCACCATTGTCTCTCATACCAATTACTCTAAAAATACACAAATACAACAAAGGGGCACAATGTAATGTTAAAACCTACCCATAAGCATTAACAAAGAAATTATGGAACTAAGGACCAGTCGCAAACATCATGGCCTACAGTAATGGAAGTCGAGTCCATAGCAAAGCATCTAACTCCAGCACAAAGCTACAACAGAATGAAGTGTCATCAAATAGAAGACCAACAGGAGAAAGGGAGAAATAAGAAGACCAGACATCGACTTTCAATTGCCTTAGTTGTACGAGGATCTTCCTTTGGCTATCGAAGTCCTCTTCTGATAACAGCTCTATCTCCACAACCTTAACCCGATCCTTTGGATACCACCATCAAAATTAAAGACCTAAAGTAAACAAGGCGTGACACAAACATACATTGTGTGCCTGCCACCCAGCTGATTGGTACTATTTTGAAAAGCAAAAGTACACCATGTACAGAAAATTCCAACTTTTACTAAAAGTAGTAATGAAATTATGCAACTAAATGAATTAGAACAATTACACGAGTGGCTTACACACTATTGGAGTAGGATTTGTCCACTAGTATAACTGGACTGGATCTGATCATACGCGCTCTGTCGTTTTCGGGCGTACCGCTTTCCGGTGGCGTTTCGCGCATCATCCCGCGGGTCCTGTTCCTCCTTTTCTCGCCCGGACATGCCACGAATTGAAAAATGTGACAACCGCATATAAAAGCGGGACTGTGGTGGCACCGTTCCCACAGATCCGACCAATTGAAAATCCTGACAATCTGGACTTAACCGGTCGCGAAAGCATTAGGTTCATAGGCGACCTTAATTCTTATCATTCATTCATTCAGTCTGACCATGACCTGATTACTCAGCGAAGGCGTCTGTCCTTACTAAAAGCTAAAGTCTCAGCCATAACTAAACCACCACCTAAATCAAACTCTTAAAAAAAATTTTATACCTCTACCTCCCCGTTTCTTTTTTCGCCTCTTGCTTTCATTAAATAACCCCCTTCTTATTTCGCCTCTTGCTTTTTCCCAAAGAACCTGCTAAACCGATACATCTTTTAACCCTACCACTCTGTTACGTGTAGGCTCGTACAAAAGTAAAAAAAGAAAAGAGTGAAGCCAACAAGCTTTGTAAGTTTCAACAAAATAATGTATTTCCCTAGAAAACAAGGTAAAAATATGAAATAGGACTTACGGTTTGTGAATATAATCCAAAAAATTAATCCTAGAATTCAAAAATATAAGTCCTATCACTGAACAGTTCTAAAAGAATCCAGGTTCGAATCTCGATGAAGTTCCAATATGGAAGGCGATGACGTCCACTATAACCAGTTTGTGTTTATGTGTCAACAGTTCCTTGTTGAATCACCAAGAATATAATTCCTGCTTAAGAATTCCAAATAATTTAGTGAATGTCTTTGTCCAAATATTTCGTTGAAGAAAAGTATTTCCGAGGGTGAATAAATTATTTTAAATACGGAAATCAACTCAAATGGCAAGAAGAAAAAAAATACCTTGAGCCCAAAGGTAAAATTTTACGACTGACAAAATTTCACTGAGATATGAGTATTAAACCCAACTAAAACGTCATTTCAGACCCGCGTGATGGGTCACGTGGTCACTTGATCATCGAACAGCGCAGTAAAAAAAAAAATGCCAGGAAAGCCGTAACTAAGAATCAGATTCTCACACTGTAAAATAATAAAAAGGAAAGGCTGTTTACAACATAGCTAACACGTCGGCCGAACATGACCTTGGTTCCTACTTAATTCCTAATTACAACACAAAAACAGTACAAAGTTTCTATCCAAAATTCTTAATCCGTGCAAGACGACAAACTTTAGACCAGTACGCTGGAAACACCGTACACCGCCCTGCGGCTTGGCGCCTCCCTTCCTGGTCTATGCCACCCTTTTCCTCGACCGGACACCAAAATCAATAAGCGTGCAATGCGCGCATTAATATCAGTCTCGCTAAACAACCAAATACGTGAGTGAGTGATGGTGCTACTCCCACTCACCCTATGCTAGAGCTGGACTGGAAAAACATGAGTGTTTGCTGGGCCTATCCCCACTCATGAAAGCCTATCATTCAGGTAGATAGGAACTTATTATTCTGCTGCCTGACGGCTAAATTAACAGCACGTTATGAGTGCCTGGGGAATGTGGCTCTGATTCCATTCCCCAAGGAATAATTAACATCCTGCGGTGCAGGAATTATCCAGTGGCACATGCACGATTG
>JAECUM010036588.1:0-39894 GCA_016617855.1 Megalonaias nervosa | reverse complement strand
AAACCCTGTGCAATAAGAAACATATTTGTTGGGGCCTTATGGTTATACAAAATGACCTTTTATTGTTACTGTATTCAACTGCTTCATCCCAAATCTGTACAAGAGATCACACAAAACATGACTTTCCTGAAAAATATCCTCATAAACAAGCATCAAAATAATAAACCAATAATGAATGACAATTTTATTCAGACACTTGAAATGTATAGAAGTAATTTATTCTCAGGATCAAAGTACGACTTCTTTAGAGTTACACCTGTGGGCCTCATGGCTGGTTGAGCACTAATGGAAAGCAGCAACACAATAAAAATAATATTAATGTTTTTTTCTCTGAAAAATCTGGTTATAGAAAACTGCTTTGAAAAAAGTTAAGATGTCTAAGCGTGTCTGGAATCCATTTCATTATTTTCACTGAACAAACATTAAAATAGGTGTATCAGTCTCTCAAAAAAGTGGGTTACAGTGACATTACATATATATATGATTAAAGCAACTTCATTCTAGTCCTCTGTGTGGTTTACTCCACAAAAATAAAGACACGATTTGCTCTGGTGAAATCACTTTGAAATGAATCAATACAATCATAGCTTGAGGGTCCTGGATTTGATACCTGCCAAGGCCAGCCTGGGTCACCTATTTTGGTAGGTCACTGGGAATGGCACTTAGCTCCCATAGACTCTGCATGATACTGCTAATAATGTGTTAAAAGTGCTGTTAAAACCAACAAAAAAAACTGGACAATAATGCTATAATGCATTGGTCAAATGGAGTTAAACCGCACAAATCCAAATCCAAGGGAAGTGTATGGACAACACTGTCAAATTTTTTCATTTCAACTAATATAATGCCCAAGGTTCCAATATTTTGAATGATCTATCCCAAAAGTCATTTGAATGGTAGGTAATGTTACAATCCAAATTGTTCTCAAATTGCACTGAAAAACTTGCCCTGAAATAAAATTGGGGAGGGATCTGTTCAAGCCCAAAACAACCATGTCATCTGCTGACTGATAGCAAACAAAAACTACATGATAAAATGCTAAAAACCTTGGCTAAGTTCTTTCAAACTTCTGAAATACGATTAAATGCACTAATGGTAAAGTGTATATTTTATTTTTATAAAATTTTCAAAGTGTTGTATTGTTCCCGTCACATTTCTATTGCCCGTAACTGAATTGCTTATTTTATCATTTTCCATCAACCCAGATTATCAGGAAAAGCAAAGAGATATGGGATCAACTGAAAATTATCTTCAAACAAATTTCCAACCTCTCTGCATTCAAAATGTGGGATTTGTTGCATGGATCTGTATGGTACTAACCCTTCAAGGCCTGGCTATCTGTCATGTTATTTGCAATCATTTTTGTCAGCAAACTGCCTTTGCAACATCACCTCATGGGCCCCTTAACAGCTGCACAAGCCATATAGAGTTAATTGGGTGCCTTGGAGATGGAACTACTGAACTATCTATATAGAAGAGGCAATACATAAAAGATGTGACAAAGCAAAATTGAGCAAACTAACTCATTTATGGAAACCAGAAATTCAGAATTCAGTAATAGTCATCACTTACTGTCATGATCCAAGAATCATCATCATCATCAAAATCACTCATCATCATCAAAATCACTCTCATCAATAAAGGTATCAACAAGACTTCACAGAAAATGAATGCTATACATAATGTCTGTCCTAACACTGTGGATATCTGCTGAGATCAGCCAAGAAAACAAACTTGCATGCACTAGGGTTAACCTTTAATCAACTAAGTCATCAGTGTAATAAAGTAAGCTGGGGCAATTAGAATGATCTAAGAGATGGTCTGACCAAGTTCTATAATCACAGCATAACAACAGCTTAAGTTCAATCAGTATGAATTTTTACCATTGGATTCACCTGTAAACAAGTCATTAGTGGAAGAAAAGTAGGCCACTGTGATTTGATTTTCCCTGGGTTGCTTCGGAACAATGCAAGCAACACCTTGACCTAGTTCTTCATGTATGAACATAACCATATGTGGATGTATGGCAGGAAGACAAGTCACTATAACCTACTTTCCATTGGAATAGTTCAGAACCCTGACCGTGTTTCAGGTAGATACCGTGCCTACATCTGCAGATCTGACATGGGACCACAACTTTTACACTGGGGTTAACCTTTGAAAAACAAAGTCATTAGTTACTGTGATTAACTTCCACCAGGAGTGAGTTAAAATGAGGTAAGGAAATACCCTGGCCAAGCTATATGAACAAAGCATACACGCAGCTGGAGTTATGCCATTAAGACAAAACATTTACACTGGGTTTAAGCTGTAAATGACATTCACTAGTGTAAAATAAATATGTTACTGCAACCAAGATTTCCATGGGACACCTCAAAATATAGCAGAAAACACCCTGAAGAAGTTATATAAGCGTAACTATGCTTATAGTTGGCACTTTGTTCTGGAAGACAAAAAAATGAAATGCAGAGTTAACCGATAATTAACACAGTCATTTGTTTAAAATAAAGGTCACTCAAAGTGACCTGCTTTTCCTGATGGGGTTCGGATTCATCCAAGGAAAACCATAACTAAGTCCTATTAAAGTATAATGACTAAGACATACAGCAGTGGCAATAAAACAAACTTTATCAATGTGATCTTGACTAAAGACAATGCCAATGATGTCTGCAACACCAATGATGCCAGGGATATAACATCAGCTTCCATGTACTTTGTACACACACAAAAGAAAGGGTACCCCCTGATACCTTCTCCTTCACATTCTGGAGATATTCTGAGAAATTCAAACAGTTTTTGCAAACCTGTTAGGAATTCAATGCACTGCATGCACAACTCACCTTTCTTTAAATTAGCTGCCGAGACAAAGGCTTTATACTTCTGAATGATTTTTTCTTTAAGTGACACCATGATAAATGGGTAGTTTCATGTAGCATCTGCAGGTCTCCAAATGATGTGAATGATGGCATTCATGTATTAAATTAACTAATAGATCCAACAACCAAAACAAATATACATAAATATACCACAAAGATAATTTTTTCATTGAAGACTGAAAAATCCATCCTGGGTATGGTTTGTAGTTAACTTTAAAAAAAAAGCTGTGAAATTCAAATTCAAAGGCACACTTTATCAATAATGAATGAATTTTCAAGACTGAAAAAGCTGACTATTAAGGAAGAAAGAAACATGCCTAATATTCCAGAATAACAGTTTGCCTGTGTAGTAATTGAACCAGAAAGTTAAGTTCATATAATTCAAATTTACCACTCCCCATGTACAGTATACATATCACAGCTAATGCGCTTACATTATTCTATATCAATGATCTCCAATGTCAATGAATGTGTTTGATGGCTGTCAATAGTTTGTCCTCATGCCCAAGTTACATTTAAGAAATATTTTCCTTCACTAAATTTGGAAGCATCCAAAAATTATTAAATTCATCCCAAGTACTCAGAGTTGGCACAAGCAGCATTTATAAACATTTGTACAATGGTCATACAATAATTAAATAAAAGAATACAGTCATGCACATCCTATAAATATCCAAAGAACCAAGTCCACAGTGTGAATTTTGAAAGAATACAGAAGCATGACTATTGTGCCTCACAGCACCAAATCACTCATGGCTGCATGAAAAGGCACTAGCTCCAGATGTTTGAAGAAGGAAAATGAAGTGCATGCTTTACACATATTTCTAATTCATTCCCCCAAGACATGCAGAGTAAGCAGTGTACCAGTCAGCCCAGACTACTTTTTGTGGTTTCCAGGCCTGAAAAACCATATCGGCAGCAGTAGCAGGCTAGTTTACCCAGCCAGAATGTAGCAAGAGCTCATTCCCCCCCCCCTTGCCTCTCCCCCTACTTGTCTGCAATCATGCATTCCAAGAACATCCTGGTCCATGGCATAAAGTGCACACAAAGAGAGCTCACATGCATGTGCAGTCTCCTATGAAAACAGGCATGTACCAGTAGTTGTAGCTGCCCACAAACCTTTACCAAAACAAGCAGGATCAACTTGATCACATGGACTATGACAGGCTAGTAGTAAAGTGGTCACAAGGCACCAATGATGTTCAAGATGCGATTCCTTGTGCTTGAAATAACCAATGCCCATTCTATACGCCTATTCCATCTTTTAAGATCATTTAATTGTTCTTGTGGTTTTCAACAAATATTTAGCACTAACTGATCCTGTACGTAATGATCCCATATCTATATCAACATTTACTGCTCCAAAAATATCAAAGATATAGGCTACATATACATAGAGTATATCTACAATTTGTTTCAGTAGCTATCAAGATATATTTCAAAAGTGTGGTGAAAACATGGTATTGTCACTAGTGGCAAAACCAAAAGTCACAATAAACTGTTTCCACTTCATGAATAAACTATTTCCTCATATTGTAGAATTATTTAAAATGAGAATTATTTGAAGGTGGAAAAGGTTGATTTGCATGAATTTGACCCCTTCTGTCTGTGCCAATGTGGTTAACACTGTACACAAGTAAACCATATTACTACACTGATGAAAGTCATCCCAATATTCTACAATACTGACAGACAATAAGTGATATAAAATTTGTATCCAACATCTAAAACGTTAATCCTGTCTTTTGTTCGATTAATTACTATTTTTATGCCAGAAATGAAGTGAATATTTGTAGCTATTTTGCATACACTGGTTAGTGAACACTGTAGGGGTGCATGTAGTGTATTTTAGAGTGACTGAACCCAACAACTTTCAAAGCACAACATCTTTTAATTAGCTTAACATTTTTGTTAAGGTTGGCATATTTATTTGCTATTTCTGTATTCAAACATGAAGATGTGGCCTTGAAAAGCTGACAGTCTAGTTTTGAAACAGAGTAGCAGATGTTCAAATGGTAAAAGAAAGTCGTTCTAAAGGTGTTGCTGCCACAATGGCAAAACTACTTTTATTGCCCTGAGGCAATATCAAACTTTTTCACACTGGTACATTTTCAAGATCTCTAATGAGCACAATCTATGCATATTATTGAGATGGTAATGCATCTGTTTGGCGGAGCTTGTTTTGTGATACGTAACACTGGTGCATATTAATGAGGTGTATATCTGATTGCCTGTACTAGTTACATCTCTGGAGACTATTTTTCATATGATTTTGATACAAACTTGATAATTATGCCACACACAAAAATATGTGTGCTTCCAGTCAGCCAAACATCCTTGTTCTCATGGCCAACATTGGCACTTTTTTTCACCCATCATTTAAACAAAAGAAAATTATGGCCTGCCTACTCTAAACGGCCTACAACTAGAAACACACATTTCTTTGTTTGGTCTTAGGTTTATATCATCAATATTTTAGACCAATCTGTTTTGAGGGAGATCTATGCACATCAGTTAAGCCTTTATCAATGGAATTTTTTTTTTTAACAGACTATAGTGAAGTAGGTAAAATCAACATGATGTGCATATTATCTCCCTCACAACAGACTGGTCAGAGCTCTTGATGATATAATCATATCTTTTAAGTCTGATCAAAATCAGATTAGATATATGGCCATCACAATTATAACAAACTCAGCCCAACAAATATCCCCTCCCTTCCTTCTCTCTCTCTCTTACACACACACACACACACACACACACACACACACACACACACACACACACTTGCAATCAATGAATGGATGTTATTAAGACATTTTATCCAAGCCTTCATGATTCAAGTAACCCAATAATAGCCTCTAATCGTTCAGAGGACCTGTAATTTCCTTCTTAATATTTCTTCATTTATCATCATAAATAATTCTGGAGGGTTGGCTGCCTTATTTACAAGTCTAAAATGATGCATCCAGATGTTGAATGATGTACCATACGATCTCTATGAAAACTGCACCAATCGCAAAGAGCAATGACCCAAATCTGAAACCACCAATCCTCTCGCCACACCACACCACACAATACCACACCTAGAGTATAGCAAATTATATAAAAAAATAACAATTTCTGACAATTACCACCACACAGATTAGTAATTCATTTTTGAGTACATGCTGAAAATTTCATGAACACGTGTAATATTAAGTGGACTCAGTACATCCTCTGTATCAGATTTTCACATACAATTTTAACATCGTTTACTAATGCTTAAGTAGATGAGACAAGAATTCATTGCACATCAGGTATAAACTTTAGATCTATAGCAATATTATCTTCATTTTCAGTTCAATCCAGTTACTGATGTCAACAATACGTGAATTTCAAAAATTGTAACATCAAAATTTAACATTACCTACAATGATGAAACGTGCTTTTAGCTGAAGCAGGTGAGATAGGCAAGAAAAGAATAGCCGGCACAATACTGTTGTCAATGCAGGTGCCAGATAAGTGTTGAACATTAGATGAAAGTGCCGACAAGCACAACCACCAACCCCTGCAAATATTAGCTTTCAATAGACATCAGCATATGTTGGAGTTTGAATGACAGATGGTGATAGGTTCATTGATGCTAGCTAACGGGTGCTTTGTCAATCATTCATTAAGCTTTCTAAACACAGACCACGACTGGCAACCCTATATTGCACTAAATGATCGAACTTGAATGTTTAACTCATTAACCTCTGGCGCCGCGTTTACATGGCAGGAGGTAGTAGGCTATTTCCAAGCTCTGTAGCATCAAGGTCATGTAAGGTACACTAAAGCAGCTGGTATTATAGATGCAGCTCTACAATGATACCAAATAATCTGGACGTTCCAGTTGCATAACAAATTACCGAGGGAAAAACATAATTTTTTGGACCCGAGTTTTTTCCACCTAAAACTTGCCCGATGTCGGAATCCGATTTTGTGTCCCGATTTTAGACTTTTTGGCCTCAGATCTAAGGCAGACCGGTCTGAACTGCACACAGACAGGCGAACCTTTGCAAAAAGTAGGATAAGATGGGCATTTGGAATAAAGAGTGGTCTCAATATGAAAATAATGGGTCCGTTTAGCAAAAACAAGAAAAAGAAAAAGAAAAAATGAACTCCAACTTTTTACTCTTCTTCTCATGCGCGGGCGAAATAGCCAATCAAAAACGAGGTTTCTAACACAACTAGGCATTAGGTTAACCAGAAATCTCTTGGAGGTCGATGTATTAGGATGTATTCAGAAATAGCCCCCAAAATGTGCTTCCTACTCACATTTCGGGCGAAACCAACAAAAACCTCCAGGAGTTAATGTGTTAAAATTTAAGTTGGCCAGTTTGTTACAAAAGCATGTGAACATAAATGTCCGATGAAGTTCTCAACTTCTACAAGCAACCAATATTTCATTATCTCTACAAAATGTCCCTTAGTGTAGTTATTGTTAGTATTTGTAGGTACAACAATTTCACAAGATTTTAAGGCCTGGATTGGGTCAACTTTTACTATTTTAACCTTCATGATTTGGCATATCAATGTGAAACACTTGTTATAACACTATCCCAACAACTCATTGTGTTTGAATGCAATACCTCCATTCAATCATCTCTTTAACACCTTTTTCACTTAAATACATGTACAATGAAATTTATTCACACTTCAAACTTCCAAGTTTATTTCACAGTTGCTGTGACTAATGTTAATCACATACTGTATGTATTCGCCACATGAGTCCAACTGCACAGTGCACAGACCCAAACCTGCCATCACACAATTTACCAGCAGATCGTTCTGTACTGTTTGTTAGGAATGATCAGTAGAACAAATGACACAGACACTGATCTGCAAGCACATAATGACACAGAAGATCAGGATCTTTACGATTTGACTCGGCTTTTTAGCGAGTATATATATTATGTTACACCAACTTCATCATCAGGAAGATTCTTTGATACAGCCTCAAAAATGTGGCTTTATAAAATGAGAACAAGAGTACCATGACAGGCACATTATATGCCTATCCTGTGTGTCATTGTTCTTTATGTAGGCACTAAAAGGGTATGATTCACTTTGGTGATTATTGACCAATGGGTCTTAATGACCCAGACCTTTGGTCATGGTACTGGTGTGTGGTCTTGAGTTCAACTTACTTTACAGAAACCTTAATTTTCTTGTTAGATTTACCATGACCATGACCTCTGACTTCTGACCCCATAATCTATAGTTTCTCTACTACCCTAAGTGAATGACATCCACAACATTTCATCAAGTAATTTATTGTAAATGAAAAGCATTTCTGCAAAATCCATTTTTATTTAACAGTCACGATGACTGCTATAGGCTTCTTTCTTACACACCATGTAAGTCATCAACAAACTTTTGCTGAAGGTACATAGTTGAGAACAGAAATCTTTGTGCAGAAACTGTTTTTCTTTTTTCAGTTACGGTGACCTTAACCTCTGACCTAAAATGTGGCTTTAAAAGAATTATAAAGACTGGAAATATCCCTGGAGCTAATTAAGAATGTTCCTATTTATTGTATGTATTTTGTAAAATCTCCCAGAAAGAGGACAACAAACAATAGCTTTTGAAAACTATTTCAAAATGTCTGACACAGAGATGCTATTATTATGCCTGTATGACCTAATGACAGTAATAATGTTTAATATAAAATACAACTTAAGGATGATCATTTGTGAAATGTTGACATAATTACCTTTAGATGAAATTAATATTTTTACATAGCCAAGGGTCTAAAGAATCTAAATTCTCACAAAACTGCATAGCCTCCAAGTAAAGTTCTTTATTCAGAAAAATGTGGGGGAGGGCAAAATAGTCACTAACTGTCCATAAAATCACAGCTGAATAAATTTCAATGAGTACTGTAAAGACACATTACATGCTTACTGTGTTTAATGGTCCTCTATGTAGATAACCGAAATTTGTGTCTAAAAATAACTTTTCTTCTTTCAGTTACAGTAACCTTGACCTTGTATTTTTCATCCAAAATCAACCAACTTCTTCTTTATCCCAAATGTGAGCCAGTTTGGTCCAGGTCTGTGTTATAGAGTTAATGTCATTATGTGAAAACCTTTGTTATACTTTGTCACAGTGACATTAGCCTTTCACCTTTTGACCACAGGTCTCATCTATTATAGCCCAAATACAAGCCATCTACAAAGTCTGGTTCAGAGTAGATGATACAGAGCTGAACGTTTTGAGCAGAAACCATTCTTCTTCTTTCAGTCACTGTAAACCTGACCTCTGACAAAAACTGAGCGACTTTCTGACCGCTCCAGTTGCCTAAATGATTAGAGCAGCTGTCATAGATGTGGGAGGTCACAGGTTCGAACCCCTGTCAAGTCATACCAAAGACTATAAAAATGGTACTAGCAGCTGCCTCACTTGGCACTCAGCAAGAGGTTAGTGTTAGGACTGGTCGGCATGGAGTCAGGATAATGTGACTGGGTGGGACATCATGCTACATGTCTGCGGCATGATGCCCTAGTGCTAGGCATCACTATAAACTGCTGCACTGTTGACATCATAGTGATATGATTCAAATTGTTAAAGCTACATTAAAAGTCCAAAAACACACACACACTTTCTTTTTTACCACATGTGCAAACCACAAAGTTTGGTAAACATACATGATGAATAACTCAAATTATTATGTTGAAGCAACTTTTTCTTTCAGCCATATTAATTTAACCTCTGACCCTAATATCAAGAAGGTTCTTCCTCACCTTAAGTGCAAGCCATCCACAAAGTCTGGTGACTATCAGTCAATGACCTTGACCTTGTCCTTCTGACCTAATATCAATAGGGTTCTTTTTTGCCTCACGAGCAAGCCATCTATAAAGTTTAGAAACTGTTGATGGTGGAGAACTAGTATTGTTGTGCAGAAACTATTTTGTGTTCTTTCAGTGACCTTTATGTTCCAGTATTTGATCCCAAAATCAAAATGGTTCTTCCTTACAAGTGCAAATCATCCACAATGTTTGGAAGCTCAAATTACTGTGCAGAAACCATTTTTCTTCTTTCAAGCACAGTAACTTTGATCTTGAAGCTTTTGACCCCAAATTTGATAGGGTTCTTCCTAAACCAAAATGTACATGATCCTCAAAGTTTGGTAACTCTAGCTGGTTGATGATTCTAGTTATTGTGCAGAAATGAAATTTGTAACAGATGGATGGATGACAACATTGCAATATAATACTGCAGGTGTATAAAGATCAATATGATCTGCAGCTTGATGATGTTTTGGTAAGTATTATTTCAGTACAACACAATTACTGACACCACATCAATTTTCTATAAAGAATGCCAGCATAGCCAATTCACAGCAGGTAATAAATCACTGAAGATTTTCCAAAGGTCCTGTACTGTATAATTTTTGTTCACTCTATTATTTTGGTTTGCGGAACTGTTATCGCTATTATTTAAATTGTAAAATGATTTTTTTTCTCTATTATTTAAGACATGCAGCAATCACCACCTTGTAATTTTACAATCTGATGAAGATCAGATCTCCACTGTCCCAAGTAAAGATTTGACAGTGACTGCTAAGGGGTCATGTTCAGGTGACCACTCATTCTGCCAATGGAATTGCAGCTTGCAGAAATATGAAAGTGAATCAAATCATTCTATATGCATTGATGTTTTTTAGCCATAATGCTCAGTCTTCCATGTGCAAAGATATGACTTCATCTGATTGGCAGATAAAATTAGCAATTATGGTAATAATATAGCCAACCAGAACATGATCACTAAATGGTTGCTGTCAGATCTTCACGTAGGACAATGATGATCTGATTTTAATTGGACTGATAATTTTATGTCCAGTCTCTCATCGAGTTCTTTGCACTATGATTCAATTAGATAACATGTTATGTCATAGTGATGACATCATAATGTAATGACCATGTCATTTTGAGCTGTACAGTAATCGCCGATTTACTAAAGCAGACATCATTAGCAGTTATGTCCATGTAAAGGAGATGTACTGAACATTTTTAAAGCCCATTATTTCCTGTATATACTGGACACCTATCCATAAAGACAAAATCTGGAGGTACTTTGTGTTCTTGATAGATTTTATTTCAATGTGGGAGCTGCGGTAGCTCAGTTGGTAGAGTGTCAGACTTGTAATCAAGGGGTCACTCGACAGATATTTGCCCAGGCCAGCCTGGCTGATTGCCTCTACATGTGATAAAAATGATGTTAAGACCAACAAAATCAAAAACAATATTACTGTAATGTGTATTCTAGTGCCTAACTGCACCGAAACAAAGTGCACCTCAAGTGAACCCCCAGCCCAAATTTTCCTGCCATTAGAGCTTGTCATGCCATGTTTACACAGACAAACTACGGTAGTAAGCGCAATCAATGTTTTGAAGCCAACTGCTGCTTTATGCATTTGAATATTAATTACCCAACTACGTTTAAAATAACCTATAGATCTTTCTGTTGCGTATTATAAAGTTACTTCCCACTATTAGAAACCGGCTTTCCAAACCTGCTGGGCACTGGGATAGTGGCTATTACAGCAAACAGAAAAAAATTCTTTAACAATAATTTACTATAGTTTCTGCCTACCCACCCACCCCAGCAGCTAGTTACCACTCCCCTTACTGATTTTCAAAACAAAAAGCATCAAGGATATAAAAAAATTTACAAAAACGTACTTGTTTCATTCACTGATTTATAATTTCTAACTTGACTGCCACCAAGCAGTTGCTAACATTATCACCCTCTTCAAGTCTGACCCCTAACAAACTCCAACACAAAACACAGCATCCATAACTGTGTTGTCAAGTATATGTTGTTAATGCAACAGGAGTGATGTGGTTTATAGTGCTCCATATATAACAATATTACTGCAGTGTGTATTGTAAAGTGAAACAGCACAGGAAATAATTGTGACTCAAGTGAACCCCTGCCCAATTTTTTCTGCCATTAGAGCCTGTTTGCTGTGTTTACATACTGACTGACCCTAAGAGCAATGAATGACACACCTGACTGCTGTTTTATGCATTTGCCTTTTTATTACCCTCCTACTCTAAAATGACCTACAGATCTTTCTGCTGCACATTATAAAATGTCATTTCCTCCTATGTAAAACCCGTGTTAGAAATTGACTTTTAAAACCCGATGGACATTGGGATAGTGGCTTTAAGCTTTAATAATTACAGCAGATAGTAATATTTCTTTAAATATAATTTACTATAGTTTCTGCTCAAGTCACTCACCCCCACCATCTGGCAGCTTGTACCAACCTACCGATTTTGAAGATGAAAAACATCAACAGCATGTAACAACGTACAAAATTTACTCATTACATTCATTGATTTATAATTTTTACCTCGATTGCCATTAAAGTCCCTAACATTCACCACTGTTTTTGAAACTTAGCGAACTTCAACAATAAATACGGCATCCATATTTCTGTAAGTGAGTATATTTTGTTTGCACAATAGGAATGATGTAGCTTACAGCGTTCCATAAGCTCCCGATAATTCCATAAATTTCCATAACATTGTGATTAAAGGCATATATTTTCTCTTTTTTAATGCAATTTTTGGGAGCTATTAGAATTAGACATTGCATACAATGGATGCAGACAACAAAATGTTAACTTTCTATTCAAGAGCAGGCCATGCATCCACCCCTTCGCTTAAAATAGACTCTTCCAGTAACCAGAAAATGACAGTGAGCAGGTTCCTCATTTAAAATAAAAATTTCCATTAGGTTTGAAACTGATGAGGACAATGTTAGGGACCAATTGGTGACAGCTAGTTAAAAATTATAAATCAATGATGACATAAGTTTTGTGCATCTTTTTATATCCTTGGAACTTTTTGTTTGCCCATGCTATTCATCATCAGCCGAAGCTGTATTAAGATGTCCTCACTTTTTTTTAGGGTACTGCAGTAAGATCAGGATGTTTACAACAATGAGTCATTCCCTACAACATGCACAGAAGACACGTGCCTGTTCAAGTGCCAAGGCCAAGGTTCAGATAGTGAAAAAAATTCCATGATGTTTTCCTCCACTCTTCAATGTCACTATTTATAACTGACAAACATGTATAGACTGAAATGTACTACTACTGCTGACACAACTGACAATGTGCCCGTCTATATTCCTGCTCTGTACTGGAGTTAACATATCTAAGTGAACTAAGTCCTTATAGACAATATTTCTGTTGACCAAATGAGCTTCTTCTGTCAATAGTCATCACAATTATTATTTATTATTATTATTATTATTATTATTGTTGTTGAAAAAGGATTTATGTAGGGTGGAGATCTCAAATTCAGGTTTCTAAGTGCTCTTTTATGAAAAAGCAGTGATAAAATCTGGCTGCTTTTTAATAAAGCTGGGCAAAAGTATGGAAAAACCAAGGAAACGAATAAAGTGGAGCAGAATCATATAATTTATATATTATAGTTGAACCAACCACATCACATACTCAATTATCTATCTGTTCCTCTGATCAAGAAAATTAATTTTTCTGGAAAAAGCTGGTTTCAGACTGCAGAAGCTAAACTTTACGTTAACCTGCAATACAGATGCGACTGACAATGCTGTTACCACTCATGCAGCACAACAAATTGACGGACATTGCTGCGAAGGTAAATTCATAACATTCGAGAACCAGATATTCTCTTAAAACTGTATAAATTACTAAAATGAAAGAATTTAATACAGCTGATTTGAAGTTTAAAAGTAGGTAAAAGTAGGCAGTTCTATGAAAAAGTAGGGAAAAGTAAGTAGTCCAATGAAAAGTAGGAAAATGTAAGTAGTCCAATGAAAAGTAGGGAAATGTAAGTAGTCCAATGAAAAGTAGGGAAATGTAAGTAGTCCAATGAAAAAGTACGGAAATGTAAATAGTCTATGAAAAGTAGGGAAAAGTAAGTAGTCCAAAGAAAAAGTAGGGAAAAGTAAGTAGTCCAATGAAAAAGTAGGGAAAAGTACCATATATACTTGCATATAAGCCTAATAATTTAGGAAAATATGAAGGCCTGGAAGAAGGGGGGGTTGGCTTATCCGTGGGCCAATGTTTAAACTTGACAGTTTTTAAGTCTTTTTGTTGACTACTGTAAAGGCTGCAAATCTTGGATCACGAAGAAATAATTTTTTCTGTGTCCTAAGACATATGCATGTAAAAGAAATCATTTAAACTGTTATCAAGTACAGTAAAAACTGTTATGAGTGACCTCTGCTATGAGCGACCACCTGTCATTTCTGACCACAATCGTAATGCACGGATCGATTTTATTAAATAAATGCTCTGTTATGAGCGACCACCTGCTGAACGCGACCAGCAACCATGATGTCTTGGCAAAATATGCATTTCGACACTGCTATGAACGACCGCATCGAAAAAAGGAGGATAAACTCCACCAACCTTTATTTAATCCCTTAAGAATGACCGCTCGTACCGTTCTAAATAATAACAAAAAAATTTTTTTAAAAATAGGCTGGCTACCGATGTCTGAGTATTTTAACTATGCTTATTGTGTTTTTAGTTTCTGTCGAAAACCAGACTAACGTATATGTAGATTATTTCCTAGTCTGGTTCCCACTATTCGTATAGGGGTGAGCAACGCAGGAAGCATACAAAGTAGGGAACCAGACTAATTATTCCCGCACTTATCCTGCTTCCTGGACTTAATCGCAGGACCCGACATCCATATGAATGACCGTATCGCGAGAACAGACGGACACCACTGACCTATATGTAATCAATTGTTACAATGATTGCTTGATTAGTAACGATTGCTCTGATCAAAAACAAGCATAAAAGGAATATTAAAAAAAGGATTGTTGCTACCGGTGATGGATACTACAGTCCGCAAACCAGGCTAATGTACATGTCACGAATTGACGTTGTGGTGCCAAAGTTCACTAAAATCGGGAGGTTTTTTATGGCATCTTTAAAGCCTTGTTTTCACTAAATATTAATTGATCTTCGGGTCTAATATGGGTGAAATTCGCAAAGGACACGCAGTTTCTCCCTGTGACGCGCCTTATTTTCCCACAGGACGTGCCCTATATTCATATTCTGGTCAGCTGTGGCCAAACTGCACAATAGCTGAAGGTTAGTCTAAAGGTTAGTCTTAAATAAACAAGCAAGAAAACCAGCACGACCAATTAAAAGTTAATCCTTATCGATGCAAACGACTGGCCGTCCGTCATGATTCAAAGAAACCATATTCTACACTACCGTGTGTTACGCAAGCACCAGCAATTGATTGGCAAACAAAGGATAGCCAATTTTGTTGAACTAAAGGTACCTAAATAGGCAGCCTCATGGTACCGTACATGTGGCAACTATTTCCCCCTCATTGTATATCCGACTTTATTCCCTTATTGTCAACTCGTAAGGTATTTAGTATTGTTTACTATAAACACGTATTCTGAATTAGTTTTTTGTGGACACATATGCTGCATGGTATGTATTTTCATTCCTTCTTTTAATTTAACGATGGTAATTAAAGTTTGTATATATGTTACAAAAATGCCAAATAAACAAACAATAATTGAGTCAAAAGGAAGAGGTAGTGTTACAGCAACTCACAATTGTTTAATTCTTGTAATCGTTCGATCAAATTATACACAAATCGAAATTAGGCAGAAACAATAAGAAAACAGAAAATTAAATAAATTACCTTTCAAACAAGTTTATACCATTTCTTTTTAATAATCATACATGCCAAGCCCGAGATAAGTATACTTGTACCTTTTGTTAATATAAGTTTGCCTAAATAAATGCATTTAGAACTTACCGTGTGCATCTTGTGATGTCTCTGAGTTGTGGGTCGGCTTTTTACGCGGGTCAAGCACTTTTTAGTGTTTATACCTGTTCAATTTTGGGGGTCAGCTTATACATGAACGGGCTTATATGCGAGTATATACGGTAAGTAGTCCAATGAAAAAGTAAGGAAAAGTAAGTAGCCTAATGAAAAAGTAGGGAAAAGAAAGAAGTCCAATGAAATAGGAGGTAAAAGTATGCAGTCCAATGAAAAAGTAGGGAAAAGTTAAAGTAGGGCTGAAAAGCCTGCAGATTTATGATATTGCCAATATAATGAATTCTTAGTATACTTAATGTATTTTATTTTACATTTAAGCATGTAATGAAGAAAATTATTCCAGAAATATTTTTCATATTTTTTCATTCCTTTATTTTCATGTGAAAAATATATCCATATATTCGACATGTGAAAATAAAAGATTTTCCATAAGGCCATGTGAAAACTGTCTTGTGATACCAGACCCTCTGCCAATAAAAAAAAATGGTTGCTGTTGTATAACAGGTTTGTACAGGAGGATCAGTTTTTAATGACAAAATTCACAAAGGAAAAATTGCCAAAATCAGAGGATGTATATTTTGTTCTTTATACATAGTTCTTGCTAAACTATTACATGCATTCATAAAAAAATAGAATGGTTAATTTTAATAGGGATTCTGGTGAGTGTGACACTGGGAGTTTGCAACTAGGACACGAGTCTGGCTTATGGTCTTTGGCATGTAATTCTAATGAAAATGATACTAGATTTAACTCCCCCCCCCCCTTATTTTATGAATCTTGGTTTGGATCAGTCTGCATCCGATATGCTGACTCTACTGAAATCATGGTCACAATGTCTTAAATAAAGATTAGTATTAGTTATCTTTTTATTCTGCAATTTGGTCATTCACAGCAATGCCCAAAAATATTAATTTTGCTTAAAACTCTAAGCCATTGTGTTTAGCAACTGGTCACTCACAACAGTGCATTTAAACAGCAAAATCTATCCATGCATGATGATTATGGTCATAAATGACAGTTGGTCGCTAATAGCAGACATCGCTCAAATTACTACATTTGCATACAAAACATGAGCACTTGGTGAGCTAGATCAATAAACTGAAACTGTGTTACCTTAATATTACCTTTAAATTAATTTCTGCCAAAGATTTCTGATTTGCCATCATTTGCTTCTCTACGAAGTTAGGCCCCCTGTACTATATTGTTAGCAATGTTAAAAGCTGAGTTGCTAAATCACTCAGACATACTTTGTGGTTGGATAGGGTAAGATAGTTTACAAAATTTGATAATATCATATATTTCATCAGATTAAATCGTTCCATTCATTGTAACTGTTAATAAGTTTATGATCAACCATGTATACAATTAAAAATGAGTTGAATTTATGACAAAGGGAAGGGATGGAAGAACAAGATCCTTCTTTGAAAGCTTCAATTCAAGAGCAAGTTGGTATATAATAAAATGTTCTTTTCCTGTGTAAAATGCATGATATATTTCACCTTGGGGTAAAAATATTGATATATTTTCACTTTTGGTATTTGTGTATGATGAAATATATCTGGTATAAATACAGAAAAAGAAAATACCCTACATTTCTGTACTCTTTCTTACAACATCATGCCATATAAATTGTTATTATATACTAAAGTTTTTCTCCATTAATCCAACATTGACAAAACTGTGCACCACTCCAGTGGCTTAGTGGTTCGAGCATCTGCCTTGGATGCAGGAGGTCGCAGATTAGAACCCCAGCTGAGTCATACCAAATACTTATACAAATGGTACTAACAGCTGCCTTGCAAGGCGCTCAGTATTAAAAGGTTCGTGTTAGGACTGGTCAGGCTGGTGTCAGGATAATGTGACTGACTGGGACATCATGCTACATGTCTGCGGCATGGAGACATCACTATAAACTGCCACACTGCAGACATCATAGCAATACAACTGAAAAATTGTTAAAGCTACGTTAAAAATCCAAATCACACACACACACACACACACACACACACACAAACTGTGCAGTATTTTTCCAAACTACATTGCATCATACTTCACAACAAACTACCAAGATGGTGGAGCAACATGCATGCACATGTGAAAATTTGGCTGTATTTCTGTTGTGCCTTCTTTGCATACAGTTTATACATTGCCCCAGATTTAACAGATATGAAACTGATTTGCTTCAAGTAGAGTTTCCATTTCATGTTTGAATAAATATTTAACTGAAAAGTGTATTTCAATCAATAAATACATGTTTCAGGTGTTAAAATTTAAAATAATCCCAAAGTCTGCTGGTAATAACAGTGTAATGTTACATCACAAAGAGTGTTACCACTGATGGCCTCAAAAACAAGATATCTTTTGAATAAGATCACTATCTCATTTTATGTGTACACTGAAAAGGGCTTGTGTTTGAATCATTCTAGATTTTATAATTAAATTTGACACATTTTAATAGGAAAATATATCAGCTCATCTTTGGAAAAAAAAATGTTCATATTTTCCCATGCAAATGTTATAACCTATAACAATAACTTCTGGTCTCAGCTTTTTTGTCATTTAAACTGAAAATTGTATGGACCAAAGAAAATGATCTTTTATCTTTTTACCCACCATAATTTGTATACCAGAAAAAAATTTCAGACAATACAGTATGTCCAAAGGGAGATGTGGGGCTATATTCTTTTGGGATACACACAAAATATATCTTTCTTATCTAACAAGACTTGAGTAGACAACCGAGGTGAAACTATTCACTAATGTATTTAAAAAAAAAAAAATTTCAATATACCAATCAACAACTGAGGTGGATAATAAAATCAAAGTGGCATTTAGCTTTTAAAAATGACTTTTAATCTTCAGCTGGTCAAATTTGCCATTGTACAACCTCACCAAGTGCAGTTGGCAAAATTTGCCATTGTACTATCTCACCAAGTGCAGTTGGTAAAGTTTGCAATTGTACAACCTCACCAAGTGCAGCTGGTCAAGTCTGCCATTGTACAACCTCACCAAGTGCAGTTGATAAAGTTTGCCATTGTACAACCTCACCAAATGCAGTTGGTAAAGTCTGTCATTTTACAACCTCACCAAGTGCAGTTGCTAAAGTCTGCCATTTTACAACCTCACCACGAACAGCTGGTAAAATGCTTTTAAAATTAGATGAGGCACTTGATTATGGCATTTGATCTTAAAGGCAAGTGCTCACATTACCAGACTGAGCCTTGTTAATATTAATGAATGTTAATGTTTCATTACACTCATAAAGAGAGACTATACATGGTTTTGCTTGCTCACATATTTTTAAGGTTGGAAAAATTAAATTTCGGGACAATTCATGCAATTATGTGTCCTGGAGAAAACTATGAATGTTTACCAGTATAAACAAGTGATCATTCTTAAAACAGTCTTCATATTAATTCTTCTTTTCTTGGTTCTTTTGAGCTAAGACATTCTGGGAGTTCAAACATATTTTGGTTTTATTTTACAATGAAAATATCTAGTCATACCAAAACATTACCATCTGTTCAACAATTTTTCTCAACTACATGGGAATAAGACCTGTGCAAATTATTAATCTGAAAATCTTTCATCAAGTGGAAACTATATTTTCAAGAGCATGCTGATATAACATGGAATCAGGCATTATAATTAAATATTTCAAATTGGGATGGCCATCGATTACATTGGAGTTGTGGCCTATGTCTGTGCCTAAGGATGCCATACATAAATCAGTGATACAGATTATACTGCTGTATATACATGTACCAGTATATTTTTTTTTTCTTCAAGCGACCTTCATCTGCTGTAACAAAATAATTATATTACACATTACATCAACATAAATATTTCTAAAATTCTGCAGAATTTTAAAATATTTCAATCTGGATTCAGAAGCGCATTTGAACTGCGATTCAGGTCTACAGCACCTGAAAAAAATTCAGTGCTACAAACATTTGTATATACAAGTGTACATAACGCTTTTCAAAAGCCAAATTGTTTGGAAATATCCTCATATTATTGTCCATTATAAGTAAATATTCAATAAGCTGGAATCTCCACACACTATTTAACATCAAAGGTACTAAATTCTGTCATCAATAGGGAATGATGTGTAATGTATCAATACATGTTCTTGTGTGAGTGATATTAATAATAATACCTAGTGCACCAGGCAATTATATTTGACCCTTTATCATGACCATATAGCCAGATCAAAGACCTGAATTCTAATGTTAACAAGACTGCAACAAGAGTAATATTGACCAAGTCAATAATACCTATATACACACAAGGTAGATTCATTCTCAAGTGAAGCCTTTGTATTGTTAAGGACAATACCATATGGTACATCCTGGAGTACAATTCTCATCAATCTTAACCAAGTAAACAGCTTTTGAATTATTAGTGAAGAGATTTTATAAAAAGAAATGAAAAACCACCCAATGCTCATAAATTATTTTAGAGATTAATATGTATGCCTGTATTGTATGTATGTATGGATGGATGGATGGATGGATGGATGGACAGATGGATGTTGAGGATTTAACAGGACATATCACAATACTGGCTATATAATGCAGACTAAAGTAAAGTTCTAAAAATGCAAAAACAAGAATTACAAGAAAAAACAAAACTTTAGGAAGACAAATCCTTCAAATTAAATGTAATCCTAAAGTACTATAAAAAAAGAAAGGTAAAGATGTTTAAATGTATATAAAATAAGAGATAAAGGTTTGAAATATTAAATCTTAAATACATGATCAAAATTTTGGGGAAATCAATTAGATAAAAATTCAGGATGGCAAAACAATGTGGCATGTTCAGTTTTCTGGGATTTTCATATCATATGCAAAGTGCGGCCAAAGGTAAATTTGGAAATGAGAAAATCCTTGCCTAAGCAAGCTGAAATGGGAGAATTTTCAGAACAGAACTAAAGCAACACTCCACGAATACAGCATGCTACCATATATAGATGCTTTTAAGTTGAGCCCAATGCAAACTGTAGAGAACCTGATCTATCTGCTTCATTTGTTACACCAGCTGATCTAGGTCTCAGCACTCTGTTTGGAATAATCAGTAGAGAAAAACAAACAGCACTTACTCAGATCTGCTGGCACATTATGTGATGGCAGATCAGGGTCACTGTTGTTTGCGGTCAGACTAGACATCTAACCAAACATATACAGTAAGGACTGCACATCTGTAATGCCTTAAAGCAGATGGGTCGACCAATGTATGTGACAAAGCCCTTGTAACATGGACTGAATTGTTTTAAAGGGGGTACTTACTGATCAATGCTGTACAGTACAGTGCTGACAATTATTCCTCCTTTCCCATAAAAAAACCATGATGAATAGATATTTTCATTTTTATTAGTTCTTTCTCATTTTTAGCTTAGAAATGCTTGAGGGAAAAAATATTTTTTATTTTAGTTTATTATCTAGATCTCCAATCTAGCTCCTCTTAATGGGGAATTTTCAGGTCAAATTTGGGAAAATATACACATTTCTGGGATTGGTAACAGGATAGAAATATTCTGCCTCAAAATGGCCTTGGAAATCATTTTCTTTTTTTTATGCATGCTTTTATGTTTTGTAAATTTCAGTATTCTGTACTTGAGGTTGTGTAAATAATTTACCTCACCAGATATTCAAGGATTTGCCTGGAGGAAGATGGAGATTTGTTTACTTTTATGAGGTTTAATGCCATTAATCAGCACATGATAAGCTACTATAAATGGCAGACAGTACATCTGATGAGACAAAGAACCTTGGAAGACCCTGGGAAGAACCACTGACCCACTGGAAGCTATTGGCATGCTTTCTCACATACTCACATTGTCGAGCCATGATTAGTGCCCATACAGACAGGGATGAGTTGTGAGTGATCTGTAAGGGCGTGCAACTTAGATTATTTGGCCACCTGGGGGCCTTGGGGGTGGGGATATACATGATGTTTAGTGTAACAAAAACAAAGGTTTCAAATTCTTTATTTTCCATCTAGTATACTGTTATATTAATATATCACAAGCTATGTCCATGTATTTTGACACACACAATATAAAATATAGCAGCTCTAAATTATTGGTGACAACTCTTATTATATAGTCATCAACATCTATGTACACACTCAACAGAAGGAAACCAGAGGGCCTCAGTGGGCAGAATCTGGCACATTTCAGTTTATGCACATTTTTTTTTCCTTGTCATTAGATCAGCAATTTGAACTTCTGATAAGGACACAAACCACCATCTGGGGATTAAGTAATGTTTAAAGTGCTGATCCCTTTGATAATCCTAAGTCAACATTTCCCAGTCAAGGGACTATTACTGCACAGATGAAGATATATGTATACCTCTCTCTTTAGGTCAACATAAGCTCAGCAAATCGTATATATTATACTAACTTGAATTTATGGACAAAAGTAAACAGTGCAGAAAGTATCTGCAACTGCACTCCTGGGTGGCAGACATAAGGAAATTTCCAAATTTAAAGTTTTTGCTTTGACTGAGGAAAAAAAACAACACGTTTTGTTCTTGAGATACTATTTTCTATATGGTGAAATGTCATTTATCTAAACTCCTTCAGGAAACATGAAAATATGGGATAAATGTAGTTCAGATCAAGACATGCTTAGGGGCCATACCTAGTATTCAGATAAACTAAGGATCTTTATGAATGAGGTCTGGCTGATAAAGAGGTTATCCCGTACATACCGTATCAGATGCTGCTTTGAGGACCATCAGCTATATGGGTAAAGGAAGAGATCAGAATCTACTGAGCACCCTGATGTCTTGGCCAACACTACAATTCCCAACTTAAATTTGAGCATCTACAGTAGACCACTATAAAAAAAATCCCAACACTTTCCGTTGCATATTCCACTCCACCCCCATTCCGACTGTGACCCCAGGTTATAACTTCATCATACATACTATGTATCATACTGCTATCACAGCTTATGTAAAATTTGGACAAAATAATATGTATCTGAAAATGTCATTGCAAAGGAAAATTTGACCTCAGCTGTCCAGATGTTGAACTCCTTATCAGAAGGATGCCAGTTTGATTCTCAGCATTGGATCAACCTGGAGGTATGACCATGGGCAAGGTACTTTACTTGCCTTGACATGATTTAAACCTTAAAGGTAAAACACACACACACACACACACACACACACACACAACAAAACCAACCTTCTGACTTCTGACCCCCTCCCAGTTCACAAGAACCAGCAGAATTCATGGATAATACCACCACAGATAGTTATCCAAGGGCAATGTAACTAGACATTTTGTGGACTTCTACCCAGTAATTGAGGAGATGAAGCAACAGACACCAAGGCAGACAGATTATTGGCTTTCCCCACTAAAGCATGGGGATAAATGTTATCTCCCTTGCCAGTGGCTGAGGGAATCGGAAACAAATCTGTTGTTATTCAGTAACTACTAATGAGGACGCATGTAAAGGACAATAGAAAATGAACAACTGCCTTTTCAAGGCATCTGCCTGTCACTCATCAAGAAAAGACATCATCCTTTGATCACTATCTACCTAGAAAGAGGCTACAATCTTTCAGTAAATGTCAAACGCTGGTGATAATGAACAGTCACAAATAACTGGTTAGTTCTTTTAAAAAGTATCACACCACATTGTTTTTCAGGAGGGAAAAAAAAGCTGAATCACTGAACATACTTTACTGTATATACTCACTTACAGGTCAGATCAAGTGCAAATGTATAGACCCAGCTCTGCTGTTACATAATGCACCACAGAACCAAGTCCAAGCAATTAGTTAAAAGTGCATGTATGTGTGTGTGTGTGTGTGATTTAGATTTTTAACGTTGCTTTAACAATTTTTCAGTTATATCGCTATGATGTCTGCAGTGTGACAGTTTGTAGTGATGTCTAGCACAAGGGCATCATGCAGCAGGCATGTGGCATGATGTCCCACCTGGTCACATTATCCTGACACCAGGCCAACCAGTCCTAACACTAACCTCTTAATGCTGAGCACCAAGCGAGGCAGCTGTTAGTACCATTTTTTAAAGTCTTTGGTATGACTCGGCTGGGGTTCGAACCCATGACCTCCCGCATCCGAGGCTAGTTAAAAGTAATCAGTACATTATGTGAGGACAGGTCAGGGTCTATTTTGTTTGCGGTTGGACCTGGCTTAGAAGCAGGTATATACAGAATGTAAAATCCAAATGAAAAATGCAGTGTTCAGTTTGTTTTGTTTTGCAGGTGGAATGCCATTTGCCAGCACATGACAGGCTATCGATGGCAGCCAGAATATCTGAAGGAAGAAGAACAAAGGAAAACCCTGAAAAGAACCATGAACCCAATGGCAATCTTTCTCACATTCTCTCATTAGCAGAGCCAAATCCTGAACCCATACAAATTGAGGTGACATGTCAGTGATATGTAAAGTCGATTCCCTTAGACCACTGGGCCACCATCATGTTCAGAAACTTAAATAATACAGAGAGAAAATATTAGCAAAACTGGTGCATATTCCCAATAGTGAACTGCTGCCAAAAACACCCCAACAAAATACTGAATGGAATGAGGAAATGGAAAAGAATCACCAGGTTTAACTCACTGGCCCCTGGAGATTCTTTTCATTTTCGCATGAATAGGAAATGCATTTTGGGGGTTACTTCAAAATGCATCAAAGCATATCTATATCCGAGAGATTTCTGTTTAACTGGATGCTTAGGTGTATTAAAAAAATGTTGTTTTCAACTGGCTAATTCCTCTACACAGGTACAAAAAATAGGACTTTTTTTTCTTCTGCGAACTGCACCCTTGAATTTTGTCCTGGCCCCTTTTTGCTCCAAATTTCAAATTTGTCCTGCCTTTTGCAAAGGTTCATATGTGTTCATTTCAAATGGTCTGCTTTAGTGTGTGTGTGTGTGTGTGTGTGTGTGTGTGTGTGTGTGTGTGTGTGTGTGTGTGTGTGTGTGTGTGTGTGTGTGTGTGTGTGATTTGGATTTTTAATAACATGGCAGAGTGAATGAGTTAAAACTTCACTAAGTTTTGGTTGAGTAGATAGGGTTGTTTTAATTAAAATAGACTGATAATCAAGCATGATTAAGAGCAATGCACCAAGTAGTGTTGTAACCTACGTTTCACTTTGATATTCTAACAGATGTCCCTCTCTTTTTTGGTAACTGCACTGCCTCCAGGGCATTTGCTAGAAGAAATGCGGTACACAGCAAAAGAAAATATTAACTTCTCAAATCCTGTAAAGAAGATCTGTATCATGAAGAAGTCATATTACCTTTATTCTGTTTAAGTTTAAATCAGGCAATCAGTGTAAACCTAAAAAATAGAGTCTATTCTAGGAAGGAAAATTTAGGAGAATGTTCCCTTCCATTTAATAAGAATGGGGGTAGGGGTGCAGTCTGAACGTAAGATGGCTTTAATGAAAATATCTAGGTTGGGTTTGAGAATATGAAAAATGATTTTACTTTTTTTTTTCTTCTACACTAACATCCTTGAATAGACCCTGGTATAATTTGAATGGAAGATGTCTTGCACTACTTGATTCATTACTTTTGCTGCAAATGTCCTTCTGAGCATAAAGATGGTAGAATGTCTACCTGACACCAAAAGAGCATTGCAACCCAATTCATTCTTATTAAGTTACACTCTAAAGCTGGAAAGAACCATGACTTTGACTTCAATTTATAGTGTGTGAACTTGAGTTTGAAATGAGAGATGCAAAAATAATTCTTTCGAAATCCTCTTTATCCTCAAGATGATTCTATCTAAATGTTTTACACCAAGCGATTAGGTACACAATTGGTTCATTGTGTGGTTCTATATTAATTTACAGAATAAATCTTTAAAAATTTCTAAATTATTGTAAGGAATGCAATATTTGTCTTCCTGGGACTGAAGATATGGTTTATCAGATGATTGATACAATGCTTAACAAACTTAAATCACGAACCAATGTTTGCACTGAGACTAGTATAACTTGTATGCGGATGATCCATTTAGTAACTTACTACATACAGAATTCCAATGGTATTATGTCCTAATGCTGTTAAGTATTGACCTATATAACTGATATAGTGTATCCATATCACTATCTACTATACAGGCTCAAAGGAAAGCACCAATTTTCTTCAAGCAACCAATTATCAAAACAGAGTGGACAATTTACTGAAGGAAACACATCTGACATTGACAATTATGTAAACGAAAAATGGGTAATTTACTAAAGGAAACACATTTGACAGTGACAATTATTGGGTAATTTACATAAGGAATCACATCTGAAAGTGACAATTATGCAAACAAAAACTTACTGAAGGAAATACATTTGACTGGGCCAATTATATTTGTCACTAAATCCTCATTTTATTTTCATCCAGCAAGAGTATGTCTGTATATATGTATGTATTAGGACTTATTGGCATATCAGCACAATATTGGCTAAATAATGCCAATTAAAAGTAATGATAAAAAAAATTGTAAATATGAACAATTGCAAAAAAATAAATCTGTATAAATGTAAAATGAAATACTCCAACATCAAGAATAAAGATAAAGATGCTGAAATTCTGTAAAATTTCTACTACAAGAGGGGAAATTTAAATCATAGAGCATGGATATAAATATGAAATATTTATATCATTCTTGATTAAGTGATTATTTGAATGGTCCTAAAATTTCTTTAAATCGTTGAGATGAAATCAAGAAATCTAAAAGGACAATTTAGGATATCTCCATTATGGAAAATCTCTCTGCAAGGTTTATGACATGCCATATGGCCAAACTGACAGCATCAACAAATGCTCTCTTGCAGATAAGAGTTACCATTCATTAGTATGCAAAATCAATTATCAGTCAAAAGGCTTTGCTTGGCCTCTTAGGACATCCATGACATCTGCATGCCTTGGCTTGACAAAGAACTTGTATGAAGAGTACATGCAACATTTGTCCTTGTCCATGTGGGCTGCTATGGTTATTTCCAACTGTCATCTTAGGTTAATGTAACAAGTGATCTGATTGGATTCGATTCTTTCAGCAGCATGCTATCAGACAGCAGATACTGTTGTGACTAACTACACATACCAAGGGTCAATGCAGAATGAAGTAGATCAGACAACCCTTAGCTACCAAAGATGATGACAGACAAGTTCAAAACATTTGACAGCATTTGACTGAGAAATCTGTTTAGAGCTCAAAATAAGCAGTTTAATTGTGTATTTTATGCAAGCAATTTAAATTTAAGCATATAGTCCAAAAGTTGTCATTGTACTTCTCTGATCTTAAGTATTGTCCATGTTTTGTGACAGCACATTAGCACATTACAATAAAATCTATGCAACTGGGACAAATTCTAAATGTTATGTGCATGTTTGAAACGTTATTACTTGATCACTGTGAGAACACTCACTCAGAGCCATTAATTGTACCCTGAAACAGTCTTGGTCCCTAAGCCATTGGATGCATTCTTAAATCCATGATTAATGTCTTGAGGCTCAGTCTAATCACTAGGCCATTTTTGATACAATTTAAAATGCATGATCAATGTCTTGAGGCTCAGTCTGGTCACTAGGCCATTTGACGCAATCTAACATACATGATTAATGTCTTTAGGCTCAGTCTGATTACTAAGACACTGGATGCTTCTAAAATGCATGATTAATGTCTTGAGGTTCAGTCTGGTCATTTGATACATTCTAACATGCATGATTAATGATATGAAGCTCAGTCTGGTCTCAAAGACATCTGATGCATTCTGAAATGCATGAGTAATGTCTTGAGGCACAATCTGGTCACTAGGTCATTGGATCCATTCTAAAATGCATGATTAATGTCTTAAGGCTCAGTCTGGTCACTAGGCTAGGCCATTTAATGCATTCTAAAATGCACGAATAATGTCTTGCGGCTCAGTCTAGTTACTAGGCCACTGGATCCATTCTAAAATACATGAGCAATGACTTGAGGCTCAGTCTGGTCACTAAGCCATTCTCATCCATGACTTGATAACAAAAAATACTTTCAAACAGACTACCTGTTAGTTATCAGTGATTTTAATTGATAATATTAGGTAATCTCATGATACCCGTTGATCAAATGCATGACTCATCTTGGTCATTATGCCCTTTGTTTTGTATAAATGGTTTAAAACCATCTTATTACCAATTTCTTGCCTTCACTTGAACTTGGAAGAGATAAGAGTGTTAGTTTCAAAACAGAAGAAATAATGCAATTTAATTTCCTCATGCAAGGGAAATCTCATCTATAGAGAACAAGCTGGGTGTGTGAGTAAGGATGAATACCAACAAAATCTATCACACTGTAGTTCCTGCAACTGCAAAACAACTGCTGCATTCACAGGCACTTGTCTTTGTTAGTGAAGAAGTGAAGAAGGAAAACTATTGACAACAACCACTTTCCTTCTAAAAAAAAAAAAAAATTTAAATTATAGCAAGGTGACAAACTCACGCGATTTTAAATCTAACCCTCACCGATTTTATGTTAATTTTATTCTTTCCGTCAGCACATTCAGTCACTGATTAAATATCTCATCGTATAAAAAGGACATTCCAAATCTTATTCCCGTGTAAGATTTAAGTACTTTAATGATCATTTAATAACAATCTTTATTGCTTCACCATTAGTTCCTGCGTGTCATACAGGAAATAAGTTAAATTAAGTTCTGATTGGTTGTTATTGTTTACCCTGGACTGGAACAAACAAATAACCACCAATCAGAATTCAATGTAACATATATCAATGTGACACACCAGAAGTGTAGACATCAAATTAGACCCAAGAAGACAAGATACAAATCAACAAAATAGCTTCGCATAAATGTGGTTTTCAAATGATGAATAAAGTACTTCATTGTACATGGGGAACACATCTGGAATGCCTCTTTATGCAGAACATGCAGCTGGGATAAGATAATTAGCATGGAATTTGTGTGGTTGTAGTGGTGGACATTACAAATGACATCACTTTGAATTAATTTGTTGAAGGTGAGCTACTGTTGTCAATAGGTTTTTCTTTTTTACTGATTAAAGTGAGTGCATTAGCCTGTGACATCTGTCTCAGATGAATTCTCAATTTAAAGAATGGAAAGGTAAACGACTAATAATTATTCATCAATGAATATCAAAAAAACTCATAAAGGGTAAGTATCCTTCTGTATCAATTCTCCATCTCTTTTATTGTTACATGTATAAGTATGGCAAAAGTATAGATGTGTCAATATATCAATGAAACATCTCACCCCAAAAGCCATTTGATGCATTCTAAAATGCATCAATAATGTCTTTAGGCTCAGTGTGGTCACTAAGACATTTGATGCATTCTAAAATGTATGAATCATGTCTTTAGGCTCAGTCTGGTCACTAAGACATTTGATGCATTCTAAAATGTATGATTAATATCTTGAGGCTCAGTCTGGTCACTAAGCCATTTGATGCATTCTAAAATGTATGAATCATGTCTTTAGGCTCAGTCTGGTCACTAAGACATTTGATGCATTCTAAAATGTATGATTAATATCTTGAGGCTCAGTCTGGTCACTAAGCCATTTGATGCATTCTAAAATGTATGAATCATGTCTTTAGGCTCAGTCTGGTCACCAAGACATTTGATGCATTCTAAAATGTATGAGTCATGTCTTTAGACTCAATCTGGTCACTAAGACATTTGATGCATTCTAAAATCCATGAATCATGTCTTTAGGTTCAGTCTGGTCACTAAGACATTTGATGCATTCTAAAATATATGATTAATATCTTGAGGCTCAGTCTGGTCACTAAGCCATTTGATGCATTCTAAAATGTATGAATCATGTCTTTAGACTCAATCTGGTCACTAAGACATTTGATGCATTCTAAAATGCATGAATCATGTCTTTAGGTTCAGTCTGGTCACTAAGACATTTGATGCATTCTAAAATATATGATTAATATCTTGAGGCTCAGTCTGGTCACTAATCCATTTGATGCATCCTAAAATGCACAAATTTTGGCTTTAGGCTCAGTCTGGAAACTAGGCCACTGGATGATTCTCAAATGCACGATTAAAGTCTTGTGGCTCAGTCTAGTATTATAAACACACCATCAAATTTCAAAAAGCAATTAGTTCCAAACCAGGGAGTAAATACCTATCTTGTTAAATCTCTCTGATCATAAAATGGATCATCATCTATGGATCCTTTATTATAAAACCAATTTCATAAGAATCCACAGACATCTATAACCATACGCCATGAAATCTCTATATCCAATTTTTGCTATCTCATGATATCATAGATGACATGCCTATATTTTGACTCTGTGTTATAATTCTTTTAATGGCTATAGGTCTGTTCATAAAATTAATGTCATATCCTGTTGCACTTGGGGTTATCCTATTGAATATCTTACAAAGGCAGGTATTATCACTGGTCCATAAACCATTGCTCTTGGCTAATATTGTTTATCTTTACTGGCCAGCCTATTGTCACAGTGCCTAAATCACATTAATATGTATTGTGTATTTGGGTAAGACAATATTTCTAGAGTACAATACATGTATATATTATCTACACATACAAATAAGGTTAACCACAGTATGTGCCCTCTTGCCCAAATCAAGTTTTTGCATATACTTATATATACATTAACTTACACTGTAAAAAGATACAATATTACCAAATGTATACACATTGATCTTTTTCAACAGTTAAAGAATACAATTTGAAAAAAATACAGATCAGACATTTTTTATTCAAAGAATTTATTTCTCTTATTCTTTTTTGGACTGGCTGTCTCTACAAATCTGCTCATACCTGTGTATGTAGTTTTGACTTCACAAAAAAAAAAAATTGCCATCAGAGTAAAATGAACGTAATTTTGCATTTCAAATTCGTTGAACTTAAAGCCCTGTTCTATTGATTGCATGGCCAAATACGAGTGGTGCCCTTCCTTACATGTAATCAAATGTGAAGCTAATAACAACCTGGTGCAGAAAATCTGACAGAAATAGCCTTATTATATGCAGTCCAAATGTGACTCTGACCTTTAACTTCAGGGTTTAAAAATTAAAAGCATCATGCCTCTGCAACAAGTGTCATCTACCTATAAGGTCTGATGAAAACTAGATCCATAAAACATGATTTGTCAAGCAGAAAAAAAAATGTAAAAAAATAACAATGTCAGGTAAGTGACCTTGACCTTTCACCTTTTGCATCACAATCACTAAGGCACTGCCTCTGCCCAAGTGTAGTCTACATATCAAGTTTGATCAAAATCAGACCAATGAAATCTGACTTGTCATGCAGAAAGGAAAATCACATTTTCAGCTTGTAACCTTGATTATGAAACTAGCAGTAGTAAATTGGTAGTCTTCCATCTCCACCCAAGCTTAAGTCATACACGAGGCTTGCTATGTTGTGGAAACCACCCCGTCTATGGGCGACAGTTAGACGGACATCACTACTGCTACACATATCCCTACAAACATCTAGTCAGTGGGGAGGGGTTAAAAAGGCCAAATATTTCATAAATATGACTGTTAGTTTAATTTTTATGAAAGGTATTAGCAAAGTTTATTAAAGATTCAAACTGCAATAAAGACTGACAAGCAGACAGAAAGTGTCTTCGTTTGACAGACAAGTAAATAAACAAGTGAAAAACAGATTTAAAGTAAAGCCAATAGACAAATGGGTCCAATGTTAATTGGGTAAGATGAATGCATGTCTTAGAGAGTTACAGACAGGTTCTAGGGGCATACAGAAACATGATACTGAGAAAAAATTTCTTAACAGTCTGGGATGAGTCAATTTGTACATAAACATATGGCCCCATAAATGCCCAGAGCAAATTGTCCATTTACACTGTAGCATGATAATGCACACATCAAGCTTCTCCTCTGAATGACCATGCCAAAAAAAAAATGAATAATTGACAAAACAAATTGCAGTAAGTGGTCACAGACACAGGGGTCACACAGATGAAATAACCACATTGATACATGATATGTAGCTGTCTATCCTGATAGCAACATGTCTCCCATAGGAAGTATTCTGTCACTTCTTTGCTTGATGAAAGAAGAAAAGGATTAGAAATCTTTATGGAAGCTCCACTTACTACAGTATGCAATGAAAAAAACAAAATCTCTTTATTTAAGGGGTGGGGTGGGGAAGTTAAGTAACTGCTTGGTATGTTTTTCATTTCAGCAATATTTCAACCAGATCCTTATTAGGTACCATCTATTAGTCTTATTAACTTTTTTAAAATATTTCTCTATGCAAAGCAGTCTAACATATGAATGGACATGTTTGAGTTTGAAGGCTACAGAAAGTAAACTGGACCATGTTTCTGCCATATATTGCACTTGTTGTGAAAACAGAACAAATTCAAAACTGCTAATTCTAGGGCCTGTATCAGAAAGAATGGTCTTTCTTTGACTGTTAGATTTATAAACATGACAAGGAAATTACCAAAACTGGAGAGTTTAATCACACCTAGAAAGAGTAAACATTTGTCTTGCATGTAGCTGGTATTCCATACAGAGTCCACTGTAAATTTGTAAATTATTTATGAACCCTGATAAGTACTTTGTACTCTCTCTCTATCTGGACAGCCATAGAAGCTCAGTTATTAAGGCATCAGAATGGTAATCCATGGATAACAGGTTCAATACCCCCCCCCCCAGAACAGCCTTCGTCAGTTGCCTCCTCAGTGTCCTTGGGAAAGGCAATTAGCTTCCGTACACTTGGCTTGACATAGCCAAGGAGGTGTTAAATGCATAGTTAAAACCATCAAATACAAAAGCAAAAAAAAAAAAAAAAAAAAAAAAAAAGGAAAATGGAAAATTCACTATACAATGCTGTCGGGCATTTCTGCAACCTTAAGGTTTCCGTCACCAATACTGAAGCAATATACATACTGAATTCGACCAATTGACGAAAATAAAATACTGCAATGCTTACCATTTGAAAAGAGGCAACTGTCACCAGAATATTCTGTTCAAAATAAATATTAATTTTGGACACATGGGATACCCCCCTGTGTTTTCATGACTCGCAATATGTCGGCCTATTCTGCGCACAGCTTTGAAAAGATGTAATGTTTATCCATCGAGCTAAAGAAATGAAAAAACAATTACTTTGGACTATTTCTGTCAGCATTTCAGTTGAATAAATAGGTCAAGTTTATAGCTGGTTTTACAAAATTCAACATAGCAATGCCAATAAATGTCAAAAGATATTAAGCAAACTAAACCGATCTTGTAAAATAATTAGTAACGTTCAACATTTTATAAAGAAAATAAGCTATTATGTTGAAGAGAAACAACAATGAATAGGATGTAATGTGTTTACAACGTCTTGTTTATGGGTAAAAAAATACCAAAGAATATAGAAACAGATTAATATGCCAGAGAATTAATTGAGAATCCCATTCTAGCTGCAAGCTGACATTTTGGATAGCAGATGATTTTGTATGTGTGGGACAACTGCTTGCAAATTTGGAAACTTGGATTAAAATGCAGTATGGTTTTAAGGTATATATTTCCATCATTTATATAATGTATTTATTTGTATGATTCTAAAAGATACATAGTGAATAGGATTTTCTGGGTTACAAGTTCAAAAAGGTCATGGAGTGGATCTTCATGTTGACATTTAGAAATCACATTTTCATACACATTTAGGGCAGAAATGTGGGATATTTTTGTATACTTTATGAATATCACTTTCCTTAAAGAAAGATTGTTCTTTCTTGATACAAATTGGATTTTTTACCAAAAACAATACATTATCCAATGTTTACAACAATGTCATATCACTGCGCAGAATTACCCGACATGCAGAATAGGCCAACATGGTTGTTGTTATTGTTGTTATAGGGTTTAACGCCATTTTTCAGCACAAGATAGGCTATACATGGCGGCCAGTATTAATGGTGGAGGAAGAACCCGGGAGAACCCGGAAAGAACCACTGACCCACGAGAAGCTACCGGCAAGCTTTCTCACATAACCACATTGGCCGAGCCCGAGACTTGAACCCATGCAGACAGAGGTGTTACATATTTAATTACAAATTTGGGTCCTACTGCAAGGACCCATATCTGCCATTGCGTTATGCAATGGCAGATAAGGATCTTTGTTGTTTGCAGTTGGACTAGACTATAATTAAGTACATATGGTAACTAAGTAATATATAAACAACACATGAATTTACAGAAGATTTAACTCTCTAAAAATTTTACATGGAATATAATTATTTCATACGAAACACAAAATGGATGCAAATAAAAAAAATCTTTTAAGGAAAAACCAACAATCTGTAAGAGAAACAGTCAGCTTGGTTAGAACGGTCATTTACTCTTTAAATTAATCATGGTTCGCTTTGATATTGACCATTTGTATGCAAAGACTGTATACATTACTTTCTAAGTCTGGAATGGGACCTACATTAAATCAGCTTATTTGTATGCATACAACTGACTGAATAAAGAGTGGAACAGGTAAGGTTTGTACAGGAAATGAGAAGTTCATTACGTAAACAGTGTTTTGAAAAAGTAAATCAAAATCTTAAAAGAAATAAAACTAACACTTTGTATGATACTGTTTTGAAATTTTAAAAAAAATTCTCCTTCCACAGAACATGTCTTTCTCATTGGATATTATTCAATTACAAAGATCTCACTTGAATCAAGAAACAAAAACTGCATAATATCCTCCCTGCTCTCTCTCCTTCTATCCTATGGTTACTGTGTGTGTGTGTGTGTGTGTGTGTGTGTGTGTGTGTGTGTGTGTGTGTGTGTGATATTTGCACATACATACATATACACACATCTGGATATGTATATGTAAAAAAAACAGTAATAGTAATTAACTATTTACATTCTGAAGGATGTATCCCATACACATTTGTATAAATTAATTTGGATTTGTTCCAGAGATACAAGCTTTGATAAACTGTCAGCCCTCACCCTATTTTACTATGCATTGTTTTGATCCAAATCTTATCCAAGATGTACCTTAAGTGCCAATCACACCATGCTGTTTAAAAAGTACAAATTAAAGGGTCAAACCCTTAACACCATGTTCAAAATCTGTCTTCACTTTACTACTTTTAAAAGTGTCAAAGCAAACAATGATATCAATCCTATGATCTCAGTGACAAAGTATCATTTACTTCAAGGGTATATAAATTACTAGTCTTACATGAAATAAAGACAAAATGTTCTTTTTTTGAATTATACAACCTTATAGTTTCATGTTAAATATATAATACAATGCACATTCCCCCTTCATCCCCGATTAGTTAATATCAGCTTATTCAAGTCATGTTTACGCCTTTCAAACATGGAAGATTTGGTAGACTTCACTTTACTTTAAAATTCCTGTTAACCCAAATGTTGTTTTTATGGGGGGGGTATCCCCCCGAGATCCAAACCATCTTTATTTTTCAAAGTAGCAAAGTTCTGAAGTCCAAAAGCTTCTACTGCAGACAGAAATAATCATAAAAAGGAATGGATTACAAACATATTTAGCTTGCATACATGTATTTTAATCACTTAGAAAAATGATCAAAATTGAGACAAGTCAGATTGTAACAATAGTATTTTCTAAGAGGCTATGTTTAATATTTCTCAATATTTTACTACAAGATTTTAATGAACTCTAAGATTTCTTTCTGTCACATTCTTTAACTTACGCAAAATATAAAACTGTATTTGCATTATGCATTTAGTTCAATGCAACACTTTGTGCCTTATTTACTGTACTTAAGAAAATGACAGGAAAAGGTCTGCACAAAAATAAGGACATGTCAACCTGCAAATCCAGAATTTTGGATCAATCCAAAAAATCAGATGTATTAATATACCTGTAAGTGAGCCATACCCCTCCTCCTGAACCTCATCTTCCTCCTCAGGTATATCTTCAAACAAATCCTCATAATCATTAAATGGGGAGGTATAGTTCATAAGTGGTGAGGACCATAGTTCCTCATCAAGGTCTGCATCGGAAGTGGAAGAGGCCCGTGCATGACGGCTGGGATTTGGCAGGAAAACATCATCATCGCCATGGCCATCCATACTTTAAGCTGAAGATCCAGTGATATTTCAAACAACTCAAAGTGACTACATCCATTTTGGTATATTCCTTGTAGAATTGGAATGCATTCTATCTACAACTTGGTAAAATATCACCAAATATGCTCTTTGATAAATACTTCCACACTGATTTAAATAGTGGCAAACAGACTTCCAGTATAAGAGTAATATCCATGTGTTCAAATTGGTAGGGTATCCTTGAATAGAGAATACCTACGTATGTTGACACGGATCAAAATAGGCCCTTGAAAGATCAAAACTAGTTAAACTAAGAAAGATATGAGTGAAGAACCACTTGATTTTCTCTTCAGTAACAGGCCCTGTATATCCAGTTCCAACGTGTATATGATTATGAACCCTTCTGAATTAAAAAACTACTGAATCATCCAGCCATTAAAACTAGTACCATCTGTTCTTTTTTACCCAGTATCAGATTATTTAATTCAAATATATGAATATTATCATTCCTCCAAACAATAAGTACACAGGTAAAACACAAAATTCCTGAGCATCACAATCTGTTTTAGTCCAGCTTGGTCAGCATGACACCTAATTGTCTTGCCTAATTACATCTCATGCCTATGAGCCAGTGGCTACTGAAACATGTACAAGAGATCTGTCTTGTACTTGATGTTCCTTCCCTTGTCTCTATTTTCCTACATATATGTAACATACTGTTGCCATTACTTACTGGAACATTACTTACCTGTGATGTAAATTACCTGTAACATAACACCCAGAACTAACTTGTCCCCATGGGTAAAATAGTCAGAAAATTGAGACATCAACTGCATCATGCTTGTGTTACAATTTACAGTAAACTGTTTCGTTATAAAAAAATCCAAGAGACTTGGCACTAACACATCTGCATCCTTCAAAGCTGTAAATTCTTGCATCTAGAACAACCATCAATAATATCAGGTGAGACCTGACACTAAAATGTGAAATGAACATCACGATCCACTAAATATGCACTTTTTAAATGCGAAGTAAAGATCCTTTTTCTCTAACAAAAATAATTTACATCACTTGTTAAAAATTTCTTCTGAAAAAATTTTAATACCATCTCTTTTAATACAGTAATTTTCAAAATTTTACAAATTCTATATATAAGAAAAATAATAGAAAATCTCCAAAATCATAGGCATTCATAATAATGTATAGGTGTACAAGCTCATGGGCAGGTGTCAGATCAAATGTTCCTTGCAGATTCCTAGTTGAATATGTGATGAGATACTAGTTTTATATTTAGAGATCCATCATTTGAACAACCACAGATTTCCAGAGCTACTAAATCCTTTCCAACATGACACAGTATAGACTTGTCATAAAAGTAAACACTAGTGGTCATAACTTAAATGCCAACACATCTTGTGACTACACTACTCCTTCATAATAAAATGAAATCTTCCAGTTCATATGTCATTTACCTGGTATGGATTATTCCACATTCCTAAAAGGGGAGATCGGAATGATACCGACATTCACTAATTTGTATTATAAAATCCACCTAAAATGGCAAATAATCAATGGCTAGCTACATTTATGAAAAGTTTATACAGGGTACCTCATGTAGCATGTAAAACCTGCTTTAGAAATTGAGAGTCAAGCAAAACTGATCACAGATTTCCCAGTGAACAAAACCTTGCATGTTAATCAGATATACAGTTGAGCACACCTCTGTTTATAATCCATTTATCATAGGCCCCAGTGGGCTAGCTTTAACCATAACGACAAACGTGTTAGAAATAAGATCAGGTAGGTAAGGTAAATTATTCTATTTAGGTTCTTATTCAAAAGATGACATCCAGAAAAAACATAAATCTACATTCAAACAAATGATTCTAACAAGAATACCACCCCCAAAGCAATTTCACTTGTAAATCAAATTTTGTATTATCCACACTTTATGTAGAAAACAAGTAGCATATTTATCAGAAGTATTTGCACTTGACTTGATTTACAGTCCTGGGCATTTAAAACATCTTCAAATGAATTGCCATCAGCATGACATGCTGTAATGACACAAGCACAATAACAAGAGTCAAAAGTCTATTATGTAAGAAATATGTGTCAAGTAATCATGTTCACTCACATGATTTTAATACAGCTGTAGCAATATAGCAATTAATAAAAATATCTCTATTTCTATTAAACATGACGTCTGTATCATTATATCTATATAATGCTATGCATGATACAACTGCATTGTATAACACATGATGTAATGTATCATCATCCCTATTTTGCATAATGCACAATACACTGTATCGCATGTTACAAGGGGGGTGTGTGTGGGTGGGTGGGGGTGTGTGTGTGTGTGTGTGTGTGTGTGTGTGTGTGTGTGTGTGTGTGTGTGTGTGTGTGTGTGTGTGTGTGTGTGTGTGTTTTGGATTTTTAATGTAGCTTAACAATTTTCCAGTTATACCGCTACGATGTCTGCAGTGTGACATTTCATAGTGATGTCTAGCATTGGAGCATCATGCTGCAGATATTTAGCATGATGTCCCACCCAGTCACATTATCCTGACACCAGGATGACCAGTCCTCAAACACTAACCTCTTAATGCTGAGCGCCAAGCGAGGCAGCTGTATGCACCATTTTGAGAAGTCTTTGATATGACTCGGCTGGTATTCGAACCTGCGACCTCCTGCATTCAAGGCAGACACTGTAACCACTAGGCCATCGGAGCAGTCTGTTACAAGATGTAATGTATCATTATCCCTATATCACGTTATGAACAATACAAATGTATTCTAATACATATGTACTTTATCATCATCCCTGTATTGTGTCACGCACAATACAACTATATTCTGTGACATGTACTGCATCATCATCCCTGCATCATCTTACACACAATACAACTGTAGCCTGTGACATGATGTGATGTACGTCATCATTCAAGGCAGACACTGTAACCACTAGGCCATCGGAGCAGTCTGTTACAAGATGTAATGTATCATTATCCCTATATCACGTTATGAACAATACAAATGTATTCTAATACATATGTACTTTATCATCATCCCTGTATTGTGTCACGCACAATACAACTATATTCTGTGACATGTACTGCATCATCATCCCTGCATCATCTTACACACAATACAACTGTAGCCTGTGACATGATGTGATGTACGTCATCATCCCAGTATCACATTATAGGTGGCACTCTACAGTTTCGTATTTAGCATAGGGTTAGAATTTTAAAGAAAAAGAATTTCTCCGGGTTTCCTCACTAGTTATACTGGCTATTTAAAAAAGACTTTGTATATCTTAGGTATTGTTCAAAGAACCTTTAATTCCCTTTATTTTGGTGTATGATTGATGGGTGTAATATGGGTTATAGAGTATACAGCTTGGCCTTACTCCAGATGTGCACCTTTCAAAAAAGTGCTGGCTCCACTTGCTCATTTTCACTTCCCGAACCTCAGAGGTAAATTGTAAAAAAAAGAGCCGAAAACTTTTTTTACATTTTATGTATTTGGTAATTCATTCATTGCACTTTCAGAAGCTGGTATTGTCTAGTCTGGCAAAATTCATTTTCCCTATTTTAATAGCTGCCAAGGACAGTGTACTTTAGACAAATTCAGGTTGAGTTTTGGAGCACAAGGGAGCAGTCATTTTAGTTAGCAGTGTGCTAAGATCATTTACAATTTCCAAAAGTACAATATCCAAAGAAATGTCAGCCACATTACATGAAAGTAGCATAGAGGTATGCCAACATTCTCACCACTGTGCATGTTCAAAATGCAAACAACTTCACCTTACATACATCACTCTCTCAAAAGTACATAATAACTGGTGAGCGCCACCTTAAAGAGCATATAGGTATTATTATTGTATGATTTAATTTTGATTGTATGGCTGATATATTTAAGTCGCAAGCATCAAAACAGTCCTTCTGAATAATTCTCCTGAATTTCCCCCCTCAGAACAGTATTTATTAGTGTCAGAGTCTCAAACAGGTACAGCCCCCCCCCCACCTTATGATAAAAAGTGAGCTATTTTAAAAATGCGCATTGCATTTTGTCAACATAGCAACCAGTGTTATTCTGAAAGACAGGAACATGAAACTAGCCATAA
>JAECUM010036584.1:0-13238 GCA_016617855.1 Megalonaias nervosa | reverse complement strand
TTTTGACCATGGTTACACTGAGATTGCTTTTCACTTCTGTGTATGCTTTTTCGTATACCGGGATTAGGATTTGGGGAGGTATCCAGATAAATTCTACTTTCTTTTATTGGTGTGCCCTATTTATTTAAGTAGATATATGGCATGATTTGTCATGTTGGGTCTACTTATTGAATGGTCGGATGCCAAGGATTATAGGACGCTGTGCGAATTACTGCTTCGGCGCTCGCTGGTACATATACTTGACAGCCGTGGTCAGGTTTAGCTCGTATTAGCGCTTGTAGAGGGTTAAAACTTTTCCTGATTGGTCCCCCAGTTAGCGCCTCTGAAGTTGCGGATCAAGTTAATATCTCGACTGCATCGTTTTACGAGCTCTTTGATGTCGGTCGCCCACGTTAGCGTTTCATCCAGTATTATACCTAAGAAACTTGCCTGTTTTTCTAACATTATGGGTACTCCATTAAGGAATAGTTTTGGCGAAGGTGGGTGGTCTTGGCCTCCTGTTCGGAACAATACTCCTGCCGTTTTGTTGTGGTGCTAGTGGTGCTAATTCCCATTTATCTCCCCATTTCTCTACCTCATTTATCCCTTTGTGTATTTATCTGATTACTTCTTTGTTTATGGAGTTCACAGCTTTCCATATGCCGCTATCATCAGCGAATTGCAACAGATCGAGGTCCTTGGGGTCAACATTTTTTTCCCTAGATCAATGATCATGATGGTAAATAGCGTAGGGTTGATGACACTTCCCTGTGGCGTGCCATTATCAGGTACGTATTGGCATGAGTATTCTTTTTCAATTTGGACTTGCATCTTCCTATCAGCTAGGAAGTTGGCTATCCACATGTGAATATTCCCAGTTATTCCATAGTTTCTGAGTCTATATATCAGCTCTTTCGTCCACGTCAAGTCACATGCCTTCTCAAGGTCTAGGAAGATAGCTGTAACATACCTTGATTGTTTATTTCTTATTCCAAAATGCTAGTTTAATGGCGGATTCCAATCTAATTAGTTAATCGATGGTGCTTCAGAACCCGCTCTGCTTTTTAGTTGTTAGACCTGGCTTTCTATATACTATTTGAGTCGATTATGTATCACGGTTTCTATGATTTTAGCTATATTAACAGTTAGTGATATAAGTCTATATGATTTTACGTCATTTGATGGTTTTCCGGGCTTATGAAGTGGAATGACTACTGCGTTTTTTTCATCATCTTTTCTGTATTCTTACTGCGTCTCATATTTTGTTAGAAGGTCAGTTATTACTGTTTCGATGTTGTTGGATAGATTTTTGTGTATCTTGTATCTTATTGTATCTTCTCCGGAGAATGTTGGTTTTTTTTTGGCCGTTTAGGGCCTTGGTCTACTCAGCTTTTACAATTGGTAGATTCAAGGAGTCGCTCTTGTTTTCAGACTCGCTGATATCATTGCAGTCGATTTCTTCAAATTCTCTTTTTCTGTTTTTTAAAGTTGTCGCTATTCGTACTGAAAACTTTTTTGGCAAAGATCTTCGCGTTAGCTTTGTGTGACGAAGTGTATGGTTGGGGTGGGGTGCTCCCAATATTTTATGTAAACTATTACAGAAGTCCTACCCAGGCTCTATTTTGTTGGAAGTTAAATTTAGTGAAAGATAGATGTAAAGCTCCGAGCCCCCAGTCAGCAATGCCGACGGTTAGACGGTTAAATATACAAAAAGGTTGAAATTCAATGCATAACAATGTAATAACAATTCAACAATCAAATGACTCAAATTTCCAATTACACTCCTTCCTCTCGACCCTATAATAAGCCTACTGCATGACTTGATTAGCACCTGTCCTTGTATTTCTACTCATCTGTTGTATCCTTTCTTTCTTATTTCTCCAAATTCCTTCTTCTCTTCCTCCCCGACCTTTCTCCAAATTCATTCTCCTCCTCCCCGACTTTCTCTAGACTCCATCTCCTCCTCCTCGACTTTCTCTAGGTTCCTTCTCCTCTTCCTCCACTTTCTCTACCACGACTACACTTCTGTTGACTTCGACTTCGACTGTCTCGGCTACCGTCTCAATTCCGTCTCCAACTCTTGAAGACTTTGGAGCCAATGGAACCGGAAGTTCTCTGTCCCTTAAAAAGCTTCCTGTGAAAACACAAGGACGGTACAATCTTTTTCCTGAGCCCCCTCATCTCAAACTACACACAGCCTATCATCAGATAACGGCTATTAAATTTCTTCAGTCACTCATTCCTTCACATCGAGATACCCATACGTTCTTGTATGGTAAAACAAACGTCATAATACAGCACGGTATCATCTACATCTTACACAAACATCAATAAATTCCGTCACATCGGTACATATTCCTAATCACGTTATACTAATAATATTGCAATAATCAGACGCTTTTCTTTAGTTTACAACTCGTACAAAGTATGGAAATATTCAAATATCCATGTTCTGATATATGCATAGTAACTAATCTTACATACTTTAACCATGTTTCCAAATTCACAATTCACGCATGTGTAAATTCTAACATAACGCATTAATAAATGCACTAGTTTACTACGAAGTAACCTAATAGCGAACTGCAAAATTAATTCTGACCACAAGCTAACAATCTACATAATTCCGCCTCGCATCTAATAATTCTCTACATAAGGTATTCTACATACTAAACAATCCTAGTAATTAAGTGTACATAATTAAGTGTACATATTACAAATAATTACAATTATGATATTTTGCAAAAATCGAGCAAATAAATTACTGACCTTTTCGAAGCTTTGTCTTTCCTTAGATTCTACCTTTAAGTTCTGCCGCCAGATTACGAGTGGCGTCTTTCTCGGAGTAAACCCTATTGATCTGCAATCCTTTCAGGAGAATACTAAATTACCCTTACGATTTCGGAAGGTATCATTCGGGTCTGAATTGCAATCACGCCCTCTATCTCAATTTCTATTGGACATCATTGTGAACCGATCCAATAAAACTTAGCGGACAATGTCCCTCTCGCAGTCTGTGAACGTGAGAACGGATAAGAACGCGCCACGTTCACCCTGTGGACTTTCCTTTTGATCCTTGAACTAACCTTTAACATGTATGTGCGATAACGGCAAGCCTTTGTTAAGTGACACGATCGGTCGTATTTGCCGACTCAAGTTTTCGGTCTCTGGCTGGTCATGGTAACCTTGCGTAAGAGTTCAACACTATCCCCGCGGCAATCTTTAGAGATCAAACACAAGGACGCGGTAATATTCCCAAGACAGGAAGATTATAGCTTATACATGACTTTAGCTGTGTGCTAAGCAAACGTGACACTTTGTTGTCCTTTTCATGTGTATTGTGGGCAGTCATCTTGCCTTTGCCAGTCAGTTTTTGTGTTTTTTTTTTTATCCATGGCCATGTCTCCCTTGATTTATACTTGAGATCTAATTTTGAGTAGCAGTCTCTCCAGGATGTTTGTTTTACTATTTGAATTATGTTTTTCTGGCTTTTATTTTTCTTTGTAATGTGTGAATACTATGGCGTTTTCAGTTCTTTTGAATTTGTGTACGTAGTTTTCACTCTAATGGCTACTTTGAATTCTTTATTCCACCACGGTACGGTGGGTTTATATATTGACCGTTTTGTTTTGGGTTCTGCGGTTTGTGCTAGTGTACCTAAGTTTCAGTTATGTTGTCATTAATGGTGCCGATGTTCTGACTATATACCTTTGAAGTCGATTCTTTTCTCTAGTTGTTTGAACTTTATCCATTTTGCTTGCTCGCACTTCCTCCTTGGCGGGAATGACGTGTCGATTGGCGGCGGTAGTGGTGGTGGTGGTGGTGGCTTTGAGTTTCTATGGTTATTCGAAAGTGGTAGCTCCGTAGAGTGTCCGTATCATTCACTTGTCATTCAGGTATTTCTGCCATTTTTGGTATGCTTATTGACAGGTCGAGAGCCGAGGTTCGACCTGTTGTGTTATCCAGTAGGGTGTTGGAGCCGTTATTTATGATTATTAGATTACATTTTGTGGCTCATTTTCTTTATAATCTTGCCTTCATCATCATTTTATTTGCTTCCCCATAGTTCATTGTGGGCTTAAAGTCTCCGTTGACTCCTAGGCTGTCGCTCGCCTTTGCCTATTAACTCTGATGATGTTAACCTTTCAATTTCTTATTTGGTTTCTATTTCTAGAAATTGCTCGACTTGTCGCTCTGTTTTACATTTGATTATTACGTCGTTTTCTAGTGTACATTACTCTGAAACTTTGGCGATGTTGTTACCCACTCCTTCCATTAAAAGAGTGAGGTTGGAGGGGTGCTTTTGGCATGTGGAAGTGGAGTCCTTGCGGATGGTGGGTTATTTTTTGTATTTTGGGTAAAAAAAAAGACGGAGAAAATTATAAAAGTAGGTAAAAGGACAAAATAGAAATCTATTGGCTTTAACCCTTTTGTCTCAGATATGTAATGTTAAAAAAGACAAATAACAAAGGAAGAAAGACAACAACAGAAAAATAATCAATATTTTATTATTGGTTATGTTTTTTATGATACAAAATTATGTTTTAAATAATACTTTGTTCACATTTTATCATAGAAAGTAACACATTTATGCAGCATGTTACAGGAAACTACAATGATGACACATCTACACAAATATGATTGTTGAATTTTACATAAATAACTTCATTAAATGGGTTCATTCATAGTGGCCATTCGTACGCATGGAGCAATATCCTGAAAGTGGACGTTGGTCCATGCACCGCCTCAGAGCTCAAACAATGTAGTCAGCTTTGATTGGTCTGCTCAGATCCTGATTTACTCCATGCACCACATGTCTTTGTTATTTTTTTTTTTTACCTTTATATATCTAAGACAAAAGTGTTAAATGGGTGTTGGTTTTGTCTTTTTGTAATTTTCTGTCTTTTCTTACATTTGGCATATTTTTTCCTGTAATTTTTACTTTTGTCATTTTTACCCAGTCTTTTCTATCGTTGTCATTTTCATATCGAATCGTTTATTAAGGGTAATTGTCTGGACTAAGGTTGGTTTGGTGGTGAGTTGTGCTTTGGTTTTGGAGCGGGTACTTTGTGGTTAGCTGGTTTATATTGGATCTCTTCCTATTTTCCTGTTTAATGTTGTTCTTTTTCTGCTCTGTGGTTAGTCTGATGTGTGGGTCATCCTTGGTCTGTGTTTTTTTTCTTCTCCCATTGTTGACCTCTGTGTCCCTTTGAAGACCTTTTCTGGGTAATGGACATCCGTTTGGGTCCCTATTGTTCTGGCCATTTTAGGGGGCGCCTGAGGAGGCCATTCTATATCAATTGGTTTTGTAGAGCCTGGACATTTTGTTTTAGAGGCGAGCGTTCTGCCTCTGTGTATGTTTCTCTCGTTTGGTCCATGTGAGCGGACATTTGCAGCTCCCTTCTGCTGCGGAGTGGTGTTTCAGGATCTAGTTTTCAGTTGTTATGTTTCGTTTTTATTTCATGGAGCTTACGATAATTGTCTACTTGGAGTTTTGGGAACTTAAATTATTGTATACTGATATTATTTTTAATTTAATCTAAATTAAATTAGGATTTTATTTTTTCGTTGCAAATGAACACTCAAAGCACTTACCCGGATCCTCTGTGCTCGTCCCCTTCTCCTTGATATTTCTTCCTTCTTCTCCTACGGCGCTACGTCCTCTTTCTCTGATCGCTTCGCTCAGTATCTTCGACAGAAGAATATGTTCACTGAAAGATAATTTGGTTCCGTATTCACGAAACTTCACTCTCTGAATTTGCACTCATTTTTAAATATCACTCCTTTATAAAATATACCATATCTGTAAACAGTTTCATACAAGAAGATACGTTACCACATTTTTTCAATCGAGATCAAATTTAAATTCTAAAAAATGACACATGTAAATTAGTTTGTTTAGTAATATCTACATAAATTTGTGTTTGAGTGTGCATTCAAGTTAAGCGCTGTACAAAATACAAAATTGAAACAATGAAATCGTTCTTTTCGTTTCTAAATATTGAGTTGCAAACTAAAACGCCGTTTTAACTGTAAGCGAATATGCTATAAAACGCCCACCCTACGAAACTAGATTTTCATGTTTACTCAACCGCTAACTGTATAATTTAAGCTTATAACAGACCGCAGGGACAGTGTTGTGTCAATTAGTTCTGTCAACAGGAGCAGAACTTCAATGAATTTATGCTTATAAAAAATATATCTGGGTAATAATATGTGGAATTCTATATGTAAAGTATAGGATTATCTGGAACTCGGCCTGATTAGGAGAAGTAAACACAATCGTACCTCGTACCCGTTTGTAGCGAGTCAGCTTTACTATACTGACACATCACAACGGCATAATACACACCTTAAATCACCGACAAGAACAACAACTTCTTTACCGAGTTAAAGCATAATTAAGGACAAAGTGGACTGGTATACTTCCGTGGGATTAAAGAAAAGTAAGTATAAAGAGAGTATGTGAGAACATTCAAGTTACATGAGTATGTATCAGACTGAGACAAACTCTGAAACGTATTGTATAGGATCGTTCAGCAAGCTATGAATACTGATTGATCATATTTACCCACTAGGCATTGCGGCATCGGGCATGTTGTTTTCGGACAAACGTATCTTACAGCGTTCATTATTGATGTTTTCACGTTTATCCAAGTGAAACCTTTGTGTGTTGTCCATAAGGGACTTTTAAATAATTGTCGTGAAACAATGTTGTTATGGAAATTGGACTGACTGTTCCTGCCTCTATGTATTGTTTAACCCTGCAAAGATAGATAATAATAATAATAATAATAATAATAATAATAATAATAATAATACATTTTAATTATAAAATTTGTCAAACTGGGCCCAATTTGAATAGAGTAAAACAGACTAACCCTTTTAAATTCGATCTTAAATTCCCACAGCCCTCGCAAAAATTCCGTCATTTTAACTAACACGAAAATTTTTTTTCCTGTGTTAGAGCACAAGCTACTTCGTCGTTTATTTGCCATTATGTTACAGAAATAATACAGAGACTCAAGGGCCTGGATTCATAAAAAAGACTACATGCTATTACATTTTCCGCTAACATTAGTTGAATTTAGTTGAAAAGATTTATTAATGTTTATGATTACTTATAGCATTATTATTAAAAATGAAAAAGAAATCAAATTTTAAAATCGTTGAAATGACAATAAAATAATAAAATCAGAAAATATATAACGAGTTCAAAATGGATCTTAAAATAACTGTCGGTGTACATAAATATTATAGTGCGTTAAATTAGAAGAATAGGTTTGTAAATCGTCTTAAAGAGATGTAAAAACTGAACAGAACATCCGTACGTATAGATTGTTAGGCAACAATAAAAGTATTGACAAAGCGATGATATTAATTACTGCTTCAATATATTGATTAAACGTTAATTTGCTTTATTCTTTTATCTAAAGACTGTATTTTATAGCTGAAATAATGGTACGGGCCCGTCATATCATTATCTGTTTGTCCGAAACTTGAACTACGTTCTGTTTTTAGATGTGAGGTAGTGATTCGTGAAGCCACTGCAAAACAACCCTATGTGCTAAATACTTGTTTTCTTTTGTCATTTCTTGTCAGTTTTTAAACAGTGGCCGTCTTTTTTAAACAATCGTTACTGTGGCCTAAGTGGTTAGAGCGTCTGCCTCGGATGCAGGAGGTCGGGGTTCGTACCCCAGCCGAGTCATACCAAAGACGTATAAATATGGTACTTACAGCTGCCTCGCTAGGCGCTTAGCATTATGATGTTAGTGTTTAGGACTGGTCGACCTGGTGTCAGGATGATGTGACTGGGTGGGACATGATACTACATGTCTGCGGCATGATGCCCCAATGCTAGACATCAACTTTAAACTGCCACACTACAAATAGTAGATATCCTAGCGATATGACTGAAAAGTTGTTAAAGCTTCGTTAAAGATCCAAATCTCTCTCTCTCTCTCTCTCTCTCTCTCTCTCTCTCTCTCTCTCTCTCTCTCTCTCTCTCTCTTAAACTACATCTTAACACAAAGAATTTTGTTTCTTGATGGTGGTCAAGATTTAAAAATATATTGACAGGGTAATTTAATCCAACGAATACAGCGGTGTGGTAATTTATTTTCGACATACCAACGATTGCTGTACAAGTTGTCGTTGTTTAATTGTTCAGGCTTTGCAATATAGAAAAACCGCAGTCTCAACTAGCCCGACTTCCTCAATGTATGTATCTATTTGTGGGCACTTCTCTTGCCTCTAGCTATATTTAGCTTTCGGCCCCTGAAGTGTTCCCCCACCATTGGCATCCCAAGCTTAAAAAGGCTTTTATGCATGTTTCCCCTTGATATGTTAGTGCATTGTGTTTCGTCAAAAATCAAAAAGAATTTTGATGCAAAAATTTATTTAGATATTAATTTTTGTCATGGGTTTATATTTTCCTCACCTTTTTCTAAACAAGATTAATTTATGGATGACATTTACATCTATCCTCAGACATACAGCATTTTGACTGGTTTCAGTGTCTCTCTTTCTTTAAATTTAGGTGATCCCTTGCCAGGGATCTGTCCTATGTTTATTCTGTGTGTGTGTGTGTGTGTGTGTGTGTGTGTGTGTGTGTGTGCTATAATGTTCTGATACATTTATTGCTATGTGGTATTTTTGTAAGGATTGGCATATTACACACCGTAATCTGTATTTCGTTATTTAATATTTTATGAAAATAAAATAAAATTTAAAAAAGTATAATGTCAAATTGTATCTGTATGCATAGGATTATGTATATTAGCCCCGCCGCAGCCTCTGAAATTCTTTTCAAAGAAGGTCGCGGCCTGGTCTTTGTTCCATTCGGATATATGTGCATACATAGTCGGAATTTTCTTTACTTCTCTCTCATGTGTCCACACATCTACATTTCCATCTTTTCAAAGTGGGGCGTGGCCAGGATGATGTGAACCCGTTCATTTGGGGCATGTTTGATACTATATAAAATTTTTGGAAGTTTTGAAATTTTGGATTTGTTAAAAGACGCATTTCTTATATAAAATATTAAAAGAGAAATGGAAAAAGAAAGCCTATTTTTATGTCAGTTGTATCCGGTTTCCTGTGTGTTGTGACTAGGTGTATAATTTGTACCAGTACGCAAATCTCTATAATACAAATCGAAACAAACGATTCATCTTTCACTGCCAAGTATTGGTGTGTAAACTTTGAACATCTTCCCATCCTCCATTAAACCATAAGGTCATGTAGGATAGGTACAGCAGGGATCCTTACGAACAGCAATGAGCCCCGGTGCATGCTTGACTGCACTGCTTCATGACATGTTGTGTCGTTAAGTAAAGTACATTTTATTTCGAGTCGTATTTCACCAAATAAACATCTCTCTACTCTCCACGTGGTAAAGAACCAGCTGGCTCTCACAAACTGTTGGAGAACTGCAGTAAAAATCTTATCACACGACTTACATCAATATTGGGCACTGACAACGTATTGTGATTGCCCTTTAGCAGTGATATTGGCTACATTTTTTTTAAAAATAAGGTTTTCGTCATCGCCTTTCCGCTTGTATATACTATATAGTCCGTAAAATTCGCTTTACTGTATCTTTTGATACTTCTTTCTAGCCATTTCTATTTCTGTGTGTGCTGCTTTTTCATTATTTATAATTCTTCTACATTCTTTTTCAATATTTGTAAAGCCTCGGTATTTGTTTGCTATAGTTTTTACTTCTTTTCAATATATTCCTAATTTCTGTGTAAATTCCTACTATGTTTATATAATCCTTCTTTTCAATATATTCCCAATCTTCTATGTAAATTCCTACTGTGTTTATATAATCCTTCTTTTCAATATATTCCCAATCTTCTATGTAAATTCCTACTGTGTTTATATAATCCTTCTTTTCAATATATTCCCAATCTTCTAAGCAAATTCCTACTGTGTTTATATAATCCTTCTTTTCAATATATTCCCAATTTCTGTGTAAATTCCTACTGTGTTTGTATAATCCTTCGGCGTTTCTTTAATGTTCACATCGTATTCCTACTCTTTCAATACTGAATTGTTTAAATGTCTATATTCCATACTCCATGGCAATATTTAGGTTTAATTTTAATATTTAGCTGTATAGTTATTGCATTGTAGTTTAATATGTCTGTTTTATCTACTCTTCATTCCTTTGTTACTTTCATACTTTATTCCGATAGGTTATATTTATTTTTGTCTACTTCCTTGATTTGTCCCATACCTATATACGTATTCAGCTTTATCTGCGTTTATTTTCCTATATGCATCTATTTGTTTTTGTCAATGACGTTTGTAACAGTTTCTGTCAGTAAAAAGTCTTTTTCTGTGAGGCTCTTGGTTCCATCTATCTTCCTATTATTAAATTATGAATTCTATATTTCCTTTACTATCATTATATGGTACGTATACATTTATTATGTGCTAATCACATATTTTAATGCGTAGTGATATCTCCTGAAAGAATTCATTTATTACTATATGCTCATACGTCTGTTCAAATAAATGATCATTATTATTATTATTATATTATTGCTACTCCTGCGGGGTTTTTTTTGGTCACTTTTACTATTGCTGCATAATACTACTGCATTAAATTGGTCCTCTATTCAAAGCGCAATTTTTTTCCATCGGGTTTTTCTCTTATAACAGTTCCACATCACATTTCTTTGTTATTTCGTACAGTTTTGTTTTAGTTTTTCGGTATATATTCCATTTATGTTTATTGATATGATACTTACGTTTTGCCATTCGTGTTAACTTGAAGACTGATAATTAAGTGAGTGTATGCGTGTCTTTATTGTTTGTATTTACATTATGGCTGGTATTATTATTAATATTGGTTGTATTTGTGTATATTAAATATTGTTAGTTTTAATCTGTTCTTGTTCTTGCTATCTGTCTGTCTTGGATGAGTAATATTCAATAGCTATTTTTATGGCTTGTGTTCTGGCTTATTAGTTTTCCTTGAGGTCAATTCGCCGGTCATTGCTTCAGTGTACTATTTTTGCTAATCTACCATCTACCTTATTTCGGCTGGTGTCGGCCACTAACTCTGTATCGCAGTGTACTGTTTTTTTTAAAAATTATTTTATTTATTTTTTTTCTGGGTTGGGTAAGGAGATCACCAGAGGTGTGTTTTCCTCTCCAGGTGTAAAGTTTTCTGTCTGATACTCATTGACGACTTCCGTCACTGTTGAGGAAAGGTTGCTGTGTACGTTTTGCTTTTCCCACGTCTTCATGGACTACTTCGTTTTCCATTGGAGGGCGTGTCTCTATGGAATTTGTTACATCTTCGAATACTGGCGCCTCCAGTGTGCAGTATAGTTTTGACTTTGTACTATCTTTGAGGCTATGTTTTTGTTGTTTAGTTTTGAGCCTGTTTTTTTTTGTTTTTGATCCTTGTTTACCCCCACCTCTTTTTAGTTGTGTCCTGTAATTTGATTGTAAGTAGAAATCATCCCACTCCAGTGTTGTAGACTGGGGAAAGGCTTCCATTTGCGGATGTGTTGGTCCAGAATACCCTGTTGTGTTTGATTAAGTTCATCTAATATAGATAGGCCTGTTTCATTAGCTCTGCCAAGTTATCTGTGATAGATGTTTCTTGTTCTAGATCATAAGCTGTAGTGCTGGCCGCACCTGCATATGTTTGTGTTTCACTCGGTTCTGCTTGTTTGAAGTATGGGTTCTGACAGTCTTTTGGTATATGCCCAGTGTTTATCCTTTGGTTAAGGCGTGTAATATGTCCGCCGATCGGGAGTGGGTGCGTGGGTGGGGGCTTTTCTATTGCCTGCTCTTTGCAGTTATTGAGTCGACTTTCCATCTTTCATTGTGCTACTAGCACCCTGTCTTCTCCTCTGATTACTACTTCCGTATTGAAATAGACACTTAGTTTTCTCCCTTCCATTTTATATAGCAATATGTATTAAAAAGGGTCGATAAAATGATACAACTTAACTAGTAAATGCAGTGAAAAATAATAAAAATAGTGTGTGGAAATAAACAAACAAACGAGTTTAATGGTACTAACCTTTTTTCACCAAGACACGGGGAGTCCAAGGTGAATGGACAAAAGAAAAGGCTGCATCAGCCCCTCCTTATATGGATCTTTATGTAAAACTTTTTGTTTTTACATGTACACGACGTTAGATTTTCCTGCACGAGCTGTGTTCGGTCCGTAGCTTGCACTGAAGGCATTGTACTGCTGGCTGACCGGTTTGATTCGATCGCATTATACAGATGCAAATTTCAACTTATTAAAAAATTCTCACAACGTATGGATGAAAAATACTGTTATATAATGACTTAAATTTATACAAGCGTATTGCATTTGTTATTGCGCAAGATCTCTACATTACCGGCTCAGCGGTGTTTCTGATTACGGAATAAAGAACTTATTCACTGATATCTCGAGGTAGGTAGGTGAAGTTTGGAATCTGTCAGTTATGAGTATTTATCCGATATTTGCAAGTTCTAACGGATGCCATCCGTAATAGTTATTGATTTATGTGTTTTTCAACACACAATCAACACCTGTTTTGGTTGGGCAGAACCCGCTTAAGATATTTTACCTTATGGGCTTTTTTTGTTCAGTTCAGGAAGCTATGTGTCAGCTATTAAGATTTACGATGTAGGCCAAACCATGTTTAGATGTGGAAATCCGGGCGGTGTGGGTATGGTGAGGCAAGTGAGTCCATATGTAAGGTGCAATTTTAAGATCATTTGCTTTCAAGATCCCAAAACTAAATGCAATATCTTCCTTAGCTGGAAAATTTTTCAAAGCAGTTAAAACGTATTTCTAATACAAGATACCTTCTTCCGAAAAATATGAAAAATTAAATTTTAATAACATTTTAAACAAAAATTTAAATTTTGAAAAGCTTTTTAAACATTTAAATTAAATTTCATCAAATTTAGAACATGAAAATGCTAACGTTTTGACTGTAAGATTGGCCAGTTAATGATATTTAAGATAACGGTAGATGAAACCTGTGCACTTTTAGCATTAGATTCAGTGAATTTCGAATCAAAACGTCATTTACTTGTTTAAATATATACAGATAAAAACTGGCAAGTGCTAGGTATCAGCTTTTTATGACAGGTACCTGTCTAATTGTTATGAAGGATAATAGTACCCTAAATCGCTCATTGTATTGGGACCAGAACCACTTCGTTCCAGTAATACTCAGCTTAGACCTATCTATAGTTTATTTAATCACATGTAATTTTATACACGGCAA